>BBSZ01014584.1:13743-28780 GCA_000981365.1 Subanguina moxae
CGTTACAGGGACCCGCTTAATAGAAGCCCCAGCGGAATGAAATTCTCGTTTTGATCTAGTTGTTAAATCTTGTAACAAGTGCCTGTTAGGATTTTTAAAAGCCTATTGGGCACCTTTTACAGAACTTCGAAAAAGAATAATTACAGTCCACTCAGAGCTTGAAAAAAAAAAGCTTCCCTCTAATTTAAGCCACGAAAATTCCAGGCTAAAACTTTTATTATAGAAAAAACGTCATGTCAAGCCCAGTTTTTCTGGCAAAAGAAAGTGAGCAGCTGTTGTTGTATCGATAAATATATAAATAGTAGTGTCTAGTGACAATACCGACAACAAAAAATAGGTTTTTAAGTTTATAACAGAACAGACCACACATACAACACAAACAATAATTCAATAAATAACTCACATTAGCTGGGATATAATCACGGCACAATAAATTTCCGCTCGAAACAAAAGAGCATGACTTTAGAAATTACTTTGTGAGTACTAATAGCTGTGGTAATTTCTTCACTCGTAATGGGGATCATTTCAATAGAATTTGCAAGCATATTTTCGACTCCGAGGGCTACTAATTTCAACATAGCGATGACTTGCTCTTCATCTTCCCTAGTGTACTCTGCAATAAGTCGGTAGAGCTAATTAGAAGTGATATTATAAATTTTTGGCTTGATTGAGTCAGGCATTATCTTTAGTAAACTTGCTACGCCAGTTAAGCGTGTTGTCTCTAATACTTTGAATATGCAACTTCATTCTAGCACCAAGAAACAGGCCGATACCCCAGAAATCAAGTAGTTCGTAATCCAGCTAATGTGAGTTATTTATTGAATTATTGTTTGTGTTGTGTGTGTGGTCTGTTCTGTTATAAACTTAAAAACCTATTTCTTGTTGTTACTATTGTCACTAGACACTACTATTTATATATTTATCGATACAACAACAGCTGCTCACTTTCTTTTGTCAGAAAAACTGGGCTTGACATGACGTTTTTTCTATAATAAAAGTTTTAGCCTGGAATTTTCGTGGCTTAGATTAGAGGGAAGCTATTTTTTTCAAGCTTTGAGTGGACTGTAATTATCCTTTTTCGAAGTTCTGTAAAAGGTGCCCAATAGGCTTTTAAAAATCCTAGCAGGCACTTGTTACAGGATTTAACAACTAGATCAAAACGAGAATTTTATTCCGCTGGGGCTTCTATTAAGCGGGTCCCTGTAACGGTAAATATGACAAGTTTCTGATATAGTCAACCCTTGATAAGTCGGCAACTCAAGGGACAAGGCTCTGTGTTTTTTACTTAGCTTGACACTGACATGACATTTAAAATGACACTGACACCAAATGTCAGTGTCAATGTCAGATGTAATGTCAATTATGAAAACACTGGACCTACCACATAAAGAAGCTCTGGCATGCATGCTATTTTCATGCATCCAAAGCTTGTTCTCGAGTGATTTATGTCTCAGGTATTTTTGTGTGCGCATCTCAACTTCAACCCTCCGTCGCCCCCGTAAGGGGTTTGAGAGTTAGAGATGTGCGCACAGACTTACCTGCGAGATGAATTCTAGTAATACTCTTGATCAGAGAATGCATCTGAAGGCACTTTTTGTCCTGGTTCAGTAAGGAAAAACGGGTGAATAGCCCTTCAAATTAGTGTCCCTATTACTCCCTTCCCCTTTCAATTCAGCCTCTATTCTCCTCTAAGTTAATATTTTTGCCTTTTTTTAGCAAAAATGTTACATAAAAATGGTTTTCTAAACATTTTTGGAAAAATCGATTTTGGTTGGGGGGGGGGGGGTGTATAATCGAGTAGCGTCAAATTTTCATTTTAATTTTCAGAATCTTTTCATTTGAACCGTAATTTTGAAAACTGAAGAGGAATCATTCACCAAATTGTGTTGGAAAACTACGTTTTTTCCTGGTCTTCTGCTGATTATGACGGACTCATACACTTGTTTGGTATTGTTAGGAAAAAATGTTTTCACAAAATGACTTTGAAACAGCCCCTAAGCTAATTTTAGTTGTGCAGCTAGATTGACACACTTTTTAAAACTGCAATTTTATCTCGAATGGAATCTTCATAATTTTGAATTTTCATTTTTGCGTCAACCGCAACTGTGATAAATAGTCCTTGCACCAACCAAACCAAGCGGATGTCCACTTGGCGTGATTTTTTTATTTTCAGGCTCCGAACACCTCTTTTCTGTACTAACTGGAGTATTCTAAAGAAGGTTTAACAGGGGTAAATCACCGTTTCATAGGCAATTTTTCTATCTTTCGTAAAAATTGGAAGGCACCCTGTAAAACGGTAATTCACCCCTGTCAAACCATTTTTAAAACGCTTTAATTAGTACAGAAAATGGGTTTGGGAGTCTGAAAATTACAAAAAAAATTCATGAGACGCTTCGTCAGATTTTGACATTTTTAAAAATCTGACGAAACGTATATTCATTAAGCCTACGGTTTAGTTGTACGCTCAAAAATATGTGTGCATAGCTTTTATTAGTGTAAGAAACGAAAAATCAAAAAGGAGCTTTTTTGAGAGTCATTCTGAGAAAAAATATTTTTGCGAAAAAAAAAGCTTGGAAGACCAAAGTAAATTTGTGCAAAACGTCCATATGCCTTCAAAATGAGATGTCAAAGCCTGCTGTCGTGACCACTTCGACCTCGTTACCCACTTCGACTTCGCCTTTCGCATCTCCATTGTGGCCGAGCTATTAAAGAGAAAAAAAAAGAAATCGTGAACTTATTACCACTGAATCCCCACTGGTAATCCAGTAAATTTTCCGAGTTTCCAGTGCTTTTAATGGTGATTCTGTGGCAACTTACTAAATTTTACACCCACGTTATCATCTAAACATGCCCACCTTTCCACCATCCACAGCCACCACCAAAAAAGAGTACTCTACAGTCTTCTCCCTATCCAATCCTTGTCTGAGAAAAAGTTCTCCCGTATGAGAATTTATGCCAAAAGTCGAGACTAATAAGTTTTCTTCCAATAATTGGTAGTGAATTTGGCCATTTCTTCCGGCGTCATTGTCTACTGCTTTTACTTTCAACAATTGATCCATTAGAGCGGCATTTTCAGGCACCTAAAAGTAAATTTAGTCACTTCTAATACTGAAATTTCAAATATTTACCTCGATATTGTAGAGCTGTTGCTGGAACACAGGAGGGTTGTCGTTGACATCGTTAACATGCAAAACCACTTCTTGTAAGGCAGATTTAGGCGGGATCCCCTGGTCTTGAGCCTTTATTCTCACTTTATATTGACGCACTTTCTCGTAGTCCAAAGGAGCTGCTAGCACCAACTGACCGGTCTGAGGGAGCACTATCAGAGGACAGGCTGGCTCACTGTCCATATATTCGTAGGTTATTCGACCGTTCTGAAAACGGAAAAAGGTCTTTGACTTACCACAGGTACGACTATATTATGGTAAATAAACAAAAAAAAATATGTATGCTTTAAGTGAGAAACTAACGGCCGCTACCATATGCTTCCACAGCAAAGAGTAAGTTTATGTAACCAAAATTAAAAATCTAACCTCATGCCTGTCTTTATCAATGGCTTGAACAGCAAAGAAGGGTTCATGTATCGGTAAGTCCTCAGCGATATCCACCTCCACCTTTTCCATATTGAAGCTTGGACGATTATCGTTGATGTCTTGGATGTACACTTTGATCTGAGTAAAGTTGCGGCAGCCCGTCTCGCTGCTTTCTATCTATAAAGTAGAGGGAAGTCAATAAGCTATTATTTTCTATCTTTCATAAAAACACAGTTAAATAAAACTCACTAGAACATTTAGTAAGATCACATCCTGATAGTCAGCATCCAGCTCCTGCCCCACAATTAGACTTCCCCAGTTTTTGTCATCCAACTTAAATATCTCCTTGCGCTTTGCATAATCATTCCAATGTACACTACTGCTTTCTTGTTTGAAAGACTCTTCATTAAGAATGGTCAGATCAAAATGTTTGGTATTCTCTGCTATTTCAATAGAACCAATGGAAATTCCTGGCAACACATCCTCACCGATGGAAAACTCATAGATCAACTTGCTGAAGGTTGCACATGGTGGCTGCTGCTCTTTGCCCAAATATTTGACGCGAATCTTGGCCTAAAAAGCTGTTTTTCTCTCATAGCTTTTTAAAATTTCAATGGGAACAAAAATCTGCTGCCATTTACATGAAATGGTCCTAAAATATGATTTCTTGCGCGATGCAAATTACCGTATAACCTCTATTAATCCTCCCCCTCTTTCGTTACGACGGTCGGTGATCAACCATTTTTCAGAGAGGGGGAGGAGGATTAATAGAGGTTATACGGTAGCTACTTTTATTAAAGCTCTTTAGGGAATTTGATGATCCAAAAAATCCCTTGTTTCCGGCACAAAAAATTAGTTATGGGTTAGCCATGCATGGTACTTTTCCTTGCATCACATATACTTATTTGTGCATCAGATGTGGCTTTCAGGGCGTAGATTATCCAAAGAGGGATTATGGTTATTTCCGGGATTTCCGTGACCAAAGTGATACAGGATTGATACAAATTACATGCAATTCAAATCACGAACCATTTTTTGGTTGTAATTTGAATTATCGTCGTTTTAGTGATTCAAATTTATGTCTGTGATACGAATCATTTCTAATTCTCATTTTTCTTTGGTTTATCTGACTCCGGATAGGGGCCCCTGCTCGCAGCCTCTTGGGTCTGGAAGTCGTGCTTGGATCCCTTTGTGATGCCCCTCGCTAGACCACCGGTCCGGTCTCTAACAGACCGTGCGTTGTGGATGTTCTCAATACCAATACTTCGGCTGAAGAATTCAGTACTTAGAGTGGGTTATCCCCCTGTATCGGCCGATGGATCAGCCATAAAGCATGAACACAATTTTTTAAGAATTTTAAGAAGATAGATGCTAAAAGACACACAATTAAAAATAGAAGTTCTAGCTCCAGTAAACTTGGCTAGACTACAGTCAACTCGGCTAGGCTACACTTAACTCGGTTAGGATATGTGATGGTTGGCAAAAATCATAAAAAGATCAATCGCGGAAAGAACTGAACAATGAATCAGCAAGCAGAGATGATTCAATTTAAATTTGGATCACAGTCAAGGTAATAGTGATCAAATCAGCAATGATTCAAAATTTCAACTTACTTATGATTCAAATTAGACAAATAAATTTGAATCATCAAAACGGGGTGTAGCATCATTGGTAAATGTGTTTTTGGTAAGTGGTACTTTTGGTAAGAAATTCTTTTAGTAAAGGTACTTTTGGTAAGAATCTTTTTGGTAAATGGTTGTCTTGGTAAGAATTCTTATTGTAAACTGTAATATTGGTAAAGTTGAGTTTCTTAACCCTATCTCTCCACAAGTATTACTACTCAAAACCACTAACAGGAGCTTTGAAAATTTGATTGTATTGCGTTTGATACTTAAAACAAAAACCATTTTAGAAAAACCTTTTTTTTTGATTGCCATAGGTCGCTATTTGTCCAAAAATTAAAACTATTTTTTCTATACTACTTACCACACGTTCACTGACCAATCCTCCACCATCTTCGGCTCGGACTCTCAACTCCTCTTCAAACCGTTTTTCTCCTTCAATACTTCTTTTCAAATTCAGATTTCCATCGATTGGATTCAGCTCAAAATGATCACTCAGCGTAGTTTTCTTGTCCCACCTATATCTGATCGAGCCAAAAGCATGTAAACTATCCTTGTCTGTAGCGAGCACACTTAACAAGGGTCTGTTCCGGGGGGTTTGGCCATCTACAAGTAGGTTGTACTCCAGTAGAGGATCGAACTGGGGGGCATTGTCGTTGACATCCTCCACCATTATGTTGACCAACGTGAAAGAGGATTTTCCAACTAGAATCCAAAAATTATTATTTTTAAACTAAGTAATTAATTTGCCTTGGTTGCGTGCCTCCACCTCAAACTGGTGTCTATCCAGCTGTTCATAGTCCAGCGGACTGGCCAGACATATTTTGCCTGAGTTTTCATCCAAATTGAATGCATTGAGGTGGAATGGGTTTTTAACTATGGAATAGATCACTTGGCGGGTGAAATTGCCACAGCCTAGGTTGAGAGCTGACACCTAAAGAGGTTTGTAGAGAAAAAGTTGTGTTCAATTTTCTTGAATTAAAGTTTTTGTTGTCTTCAATAAATATGGTATTTTAATAAGGGAAAATGTTGACACCAGTTTACAAAGAAGTATAGACATTCAGTACCTTCAATACCAGACTTTTGGTCGAAAAAGAAAAACAGTTCTAAAGATTTAGAGTGATACGCGCAACAGCCAAGAACCAATATATTGATCAAACATTTAGAAGAATTTCATGCAATTTTTTAATATTTCGAGTTTTAAACTGAATACGTTAAAAAAAATACGCCCCAAAAAAGCTACTTGAATATGAACGCGACCGAAGTTCGGTCACCGAACTGAGTCCTATCCTGTGTCCGTCTATAAATATCGGGTGAGGCAAAAGTTCGTACGAATTTAAATTTAAACCTTACTTTTAATGATGAAATGTGCTCTTTCTCACAAAGTGTTTGGTACCATTTTAAAGAGCAGACAAAAAGCTTTTTAAACGGTCTATCACTCTTTTTCAACAAATTATCAAAATGGCCACCTCAGCCGCACAATTCAGCAATGGATTCAACAGAACTTTCCGGACTCGATCAGTGTCGACACTCATTGGACTCGGGACAAGGGAGAGTGGCCACCGAATTTCGCTAAAGGAAACGTGATGAACTACTTTGTTTGGCCGGAACTGGAGAAGAGAGCGTACTCAGAGCCTCATCGAACCATCGCTGATCTCAAAGAGTGGTTGCAACGATAATGGAGACGTCTTCCACTGGATATGATAAAGAAAGCAACTGATAATTTTCCAAAACGTCTTTCCTGTTGTATTGCGGCCGAAGTTGGCCATTTTGATAATTTGTTGAAATAGAGTGATACACCGTTTAAAAAGCTTTTTGTCTGCTCTTTAAATGGTACCAAACACTTTGTGGGAAAGAGTACATTTCATCATTAAAAAGAAGGTTTAAATGTTCGTACGAACTTTTGCCTCACCCGATATTTGTGCCAAAACAAAAAAATTAGCAAAGTCCTTTTTGCTTGAGACGTATTAATTTTTATTATCAATGACTTATGAATTATTAAAAAACTTGAGACCTATAAATACAAATTGTTGTTTTTCCGAGTTGTTGTACAAATAAATAGAATAACTTCTGAAGTTTTCCTTCGATAGCCAGCAGCAAAAAAAAAAGAGCAGCTAAAAGCAGATCTCCTAGGAGACCAACTTGGAAATTATTGTTTGTGGTTGATGAAGATGCAGTCGCTTATTATTCATTCTTTATTTATTGCCCCATATATCTACACTAATTTACGCCTGTTAAATATTCGATTAGCTCAATTAAATCAGGAAGATGAGTTACCGGGTGATGCCATTTGTCTACCTCAACATGGGCGGGGAAATGGCCTATATTCTGGAGCAAAGACTGCAGGCGAGTTTCATTTAGTTGGGTGAAAACGAGAAAAAAAAAGACTGCTGAAGAAGTAATAATAGTTTATCTAAAAAATGACAGGCTTGACATTGAGGAAAAAGATGCTGGTGATCCGAATATTTATAGTTACAGTCAATTCTCAGTATATTGTGCAACTGGCTGCAGCAGATTCCTGATTTTTTCCGCGGGAAAAATCCGAATCATAAGGTAGCGTAGTGCTAGTAACTTCGTAAGGGCAGACCTTTTTTAGACACCAAAACCATCCCGCTTGCAGTGAGGGTGTTTCTAAATTCGTTTTTCACTCCAAAGTATCCTCCAAAATTTTCGAGGGCTCGAATATATTAGTGGCTTGAAGCTTGGCTAAAGATTTAAAAATATTGCCGGTTTTGAATAATACCATACTCTCTCTAATTATAGACCCCCTTACGAGTGTGTCGTGCACTGCGTCCTGTCTATTTTTACTCAGCAATCTTGAGTTCTCATGGTTTAAAACACTTTTTGGCGCTACTGTATCATGCGTCTCCCAAATTTTTATAATTCCCCCCAAAAAGAGAAGATCTTGAACATAGCTATGTGTTATACTGGTATAATACTGGTAATCCAGTAGAGTCCACTTTTTTGTTTCGTTTCTTTGACACCAGTAGGGTAAATGTGGTCAGAATCTCTGTGCAGAATTTTAAAAAGATGCTTGTTTTCCAAGATATGACTAAAGGTATGACGAAGCCTGTTTCAACATGTCGGAGCTCACTTTTTCGTTCATATCTCCACGGCTTCCCAAAAAAGCCAATAATGGTGAATTGGGTTTTTTGAAATTTTGAATTTATTTGTCTCGACACGAAATTTTTCCTTGTATTTTATCTGATAAAATCACGTGTTCACTTCTAAATGACGTTACTATTTTTTTTTCGGTGGAATAAAATTCTGCTCGGCTATTTGAAAGAGGAGATTCAGGGCTACGTTTTGATGTATACATTTTTGTCAAAATGAGGTATCCCTGACGATTTTTCTGGTGTCTGAAGTTTTTAAACGCGTTGTTTGATAATTATATATCAACTGAATTGATACCAAATGATCCGGATGTTATTGGTTAGGTCTTATTTTGTGATGTTGAACCAATAAAGATGTTTTGAGAAAAGAATTGTGATGCAAATTGCAAAAGAAAATAGGAAAATAGGCAAATTCAACGGATTAAAATTGACATTTCATTGTCAAAATTTCTCACAAAAACAAAGAAAAATAGTGTCTAGAATACTTTTTTTTGGACTCCTCGCATTTTTGTGTCTAATACTGCTATTTCCGTGAAAAAAAGGAAATAAAAAAAATTGTCTCCGGCGGGGATCGAACTTTTGACCGCTTTTTTTTTCAAAGGCAAACGCTTTACCACTACACCACGAAATTTGGTCAGAACCTCTTAACTCTACATTTTGGGAAGCCGTGATCTCCATAAGTAATCAACCTATAAGAATTATGCTATGAGATTCGGATTCCTGAGGATATTTTGCTTATCCGGGTATCGCAGAATAAAAAAATTCTACAAAAGTGATTACTTCTATCAAAAAAATATAAAAATGTCAAAATAATTTCGTAACCAAGTGTCCTATGCAGTGTGGCATGCAATCAAACCTCGATTTAACGGCCTCCCTAAAATGTTCGACCCACACAGCTGGGTTTTACCGCTTTTTTGACATCTTTTGTCAATTTTGTTGTTAATGTAGCTAAGACAAAAATCGTAAGGATTCTGAATATGCCAGTATTTTTTTTATAGCCAACACCCTGTAATAAACGGCCCCCCCAGCAAAGGGTCGAAAAATAAGCGGGCATGCCCGCTTAATGGAGTAAATACGATAATTCTTTAGTTAGATTTGAAACAATTCAAATTGGCACATTTTTATACGCAAATATTCAGTCAAAAAATTAAAATTTCAACTATTGCAGGCACAAAACGTGGGGAATGACAAGAGCATTAAGGTGTTGTGCGACATCATAGCCACCATGTTCGCTAAGAGTTTTTTGGAGCTGATCTTCGAGCCGCAGGAGCTCTACTCCAAGACTGCTCTTCGCCAATTCTTCGAGCAAATCGCCCATTCCAGTGTGATGCGCCTGAACGAGGCCAGGTAATTGCTTTTTTAAGCCAGCCTTGATCCAAGGGTTGCAGCATGGACAAGCTGTTCGACCTGATGACCATGGCTGTCAAGTACCAAGTGTTGTTGTGCAAAGAGCCTTCAGAACTAGTGCTGGTCACTCTCAACCACCTGGATGGAGTCAAAGCGATTTTCAAAGATCACGACCACATCCTAGAGTGCATTGACCATGCTCACACACTAGTGAGTAAAAATTGCCTGCGCTTTTTTATATTTGTATCTTTAAAAAAAGGAACTACTCTTTATTCTGAGGCAACTCAAAAAAAAACCCAAAACTGAAAGCAGAATCTCAAAATCATTTCTTGTTGAAGTATGACCTAGACTTGCATTGTCACCAGGGGTGTAATGGAATTCCACTTCCACTTATGAACTAAACTTCCAAAATTTTGGCTATTTTTTGGAAGTAAATGGAAATGAGAAATAATGAGTCACAAATAGGGTTGTCGACGTGTAATTCATGGGTTTTGGACACTTTTTACATTTTAGGTCTCATGATGTGGTGTTTCTTTTCCCAGTGATATTTTTTCTAAGGTTAGATGATACTTGCTATACAATGATGGGTCAAGCGTTAAATTGAGCTCAGAAAATTTTCAGGAGGGAGATGTTTGGCTTCGACATGTGGTCGACGAGTTTCGACTTTTCACGTCGTCCACACGTCGAAACCAAACATCTCTATCCTGAAAATTTTCTGAGCTCAATTTAACGCTTGAACCATCATTGCGTAGCAAGTATCATCAAATTTTAGAAAAGATATCACAGGGAAAAGAAACACCACATCATGAGACCTAAAATGTAAAAAGTGTCCAAAACCCATGAATTATACGTCGACAACCCTAGTCACAAAGTAACAAATATAGTCTTTATGCCATATTAAATCACCATTAAATAATTCAGTGTTTCATAAATTTAGATGATTCAACGCATTTTTGTCTTAAAGCTTGAGTTTAAACTTGAAACAAGTGATGGTCTGGGCCGGAATCACACCAACCGGAAACACACCTCTCTTCTTCCTGCCGGAAGGAACCAAACTCGACGGATCAGCCTATCGGGAAATGCTTTGGTTGAAAGTGCTGCTTTGGGCTCGACGCCATTTCGGTCGCTCTTCTTAGACGTTTTAACAGGATGGAACTCCTTTTCATCGAGCTGGCAAAACTCAGGAACAGATTCAATAGATCATCGTCAATTCTCATTGGACTGGGGACGACGGAGGATGGCCTCAGAACTTAGCTAATCTCACGTGTTGTACTACTTTGTGTGGCCGGAATGAAGAAAAAGGCATGCGCAAAGCCTTTGTTGTTTGAATAAAGTTACGTACCATTTTGTAGAGGGCTTTCAAATGCACCAAACACTCTGTTTGATAGAACACATATCATAATTAGATATCAGATTCTAAAAATGGTCGGCAACATTGCATCACCCGGTAGTTCCACTTCCATTTCCATTATTCCGCAATTTTTTTCACTTCCAACTTCCATTGTTAATACTAAATTTCACTTCCGTTACACCCCTGACTGTCGCTAGTAAAAAATGTGAGTTTCCCTAGTTTAAATAACTTACAGGCAAGCAACTTTTATAAATCTTTTGATTCGGGTTCCTTGGGTCCTTTTGGCTACTGGGCGCTTCAGAATAAAAAAAGGTCCCTTCAAAGATGGTTTAAAAATACTTATTTTACAAAAAAAGTACGAAATTTTTGAAAAAAGCCACTTGTAAGTTTTACTTTCACAACATCCACTATTTCCCGTCTTGCAGCTAATGGATAATTTTGTGGAGACCCCACTGTGGGAAATGGCAGCTATCAGAAGTGAGGTGCTCAACTACCTGCTAGGCTCCAGAGTCAAAGTGTCGTTGATGTTGCGGGAAAAGCGGCAACTGGAAGATGGTCGGTTTGTGTTGTTCGGCAATGAAGGAGACTCCCAAATAGAGTTGCCTTACAGTGCTGTGGTGCCAGGCACTGTCAGGTACTTCAGTCAGGGAGAGGTCAGTCATGTTGACGAGTTCCCCGTCACTGAACACTTCAAGATGTCCGAAGCACATCAGGTCGGCTTGCATTTATGTTAGAAAAGCAATTAGTTGGGCAGAAGAAAAAAATTAATTAGCTCTTAAAGCGGAAATGAGGGTTTGGGCACCAGAACTAAATGGTGTAAAGGGGATTAGTAAATCCAAATAAATGTTTTAGCTTTTTTGTTCGTCTTAGTTGGCATTATTTATAAAGTCTAGATGAAATAGCGTGTTCAACTCTGCATCTCTCCCGTCAAACTTTTTCTTATTCGTCCTTGCCAGTTCTCTTCTGATAAACATTTCTAAACTTTTGCATCAGCTTGTAGCCCTGTCTCTCTTCTTTCCATTGAGCTACCGAATTTCCCAATCTTGTTGTAAAAAAGCTGAGGAAAAAGTCGAAGAGAGAGAATTTCAAGTAAAAACTTATTTATCCAACTATACTGAAGCGTCGTCGTGTGAAACATTGTATTTTTAGGTATGTTCCTGCAATCTTTTTTTATTTATGAAAGTGGCGTTTGTGACTAAGTTGGTAGCCAGTTCAAAGATGGGCAAAGCGGAATTTTCACTTTGTCTGGTGGAAAAAAAATTTTGTGTGAAAAATTTTCGGGATTTTTGTTTTTGGGCTTTTCTGGATTTTTGACCCACTCAGAAGTTCCATTTCGGTTACTCAATGTTGTGCGCCACGATAATTGTGATCGAATAAAAAAGAGATCAAAACTGAATTATGAAAATTCAAATGGGCGCGACAGATCAAAGTTGGGTACTAAAAGTGAAAAAATTCGAAAATTGAAAATGTGATTCAGTTTGAATTTTTTTGTCCTGAGAGGAATTTAAAATTTTACGGTCATTATTATTGCGGCATCACTGCTAATTTGAATTATAATCATTGATTCAAATTAAAAAATCAATTTCGCCCTGTTTTTAATGATTCAAATTACATACGATTAAAATTACTAACCATTTTTTGGTTGTAATTTGAATCACTGCTAATTTGAATTACAGTCGATTCTCGATATAAGAGCACCCATTGGGACCGACAGTTTGTGCTCTTATAGCGAGAGTGCTCTTATAGCGAAGGTAAACTTTGTCTGTTTTATCTGTCTTTACGGCCAACCAAATTTTTTTTTAGTGCTCTTATACCGAGAGTGCTCTTATAGCGAAGGTAAACTTTGTCTGTTTTATCTGTCTTTACGGCCAACCAAATTTTTTTTTAGTGCTCTTATACCGAGAGTGCTCTTATAGCGAAGTGCTCTTATATCGAGAGTCGACTGTATCGTCGTTTTAGTGATTCAAATTTATTTGCCTAATTTGAATCACGGGTAATTTGAATCACAGGCTTGAGTGATTCAAATTGATTCGAATCTTTTCTAGTTCTCATTTTTCTTTGGTTTGGTTTATCTGACTCCGGATATGGGCCCCTGCTCGCAGCCTCTTGGGTCTGGAAGTCGTGCTTGGATCCCTTTGTGAGGCCCCTCGCTAGACCACCGTCCGGTCTCTAACAGACTGTGCGTTGTGGATGTTCTCAATACCAATACTTCGGCTGAAGGATTCAGTACTTAGAGTGGGTTATCCCCCTGTATCGGCCGATGGATCAGCCATAAAGCATGAACACAATTTTTTGCCACCCCCTTCCTAGACTACAGTCAACTCGGCTAGGCTACAGTTAACTCAGCTAGACTGCAGTTAGCTCGGCCAGACTCTATGACCACAGAAAAGCATCTTTTGCCCCGGTCTTTCTCTTCTTGCCCACAACAGATTCCGGCGGTCGATGTCAATTTTTCGCCGTACAAAAATTTCGCTGTATAAAAATTTCGTCGACAATTATTTCGTCTCGACAAAAATTTAGAGATAGCCTCACTATAAACTATCGACGAAATTTTTGTCGAGACGAAATAATTGTCGACGAAATTTTTGTTCGGGACACTTTTCAACAAATCATGGCACAATTCTATAAATCAAGACACTTTTCTGTCAAATCAGGCACTTTTCATCTTTTTAAACAAAACTCGAATATCAGGGCACTTTTCTGCCTAATCAGGGCAGACTTAATTCTCTTCCAATTTTAATTATGTAAGCATGGTCAAAGTTGCCCTTAACATACAAAAACATATTTTTAGCATGGAATGGCGATGCCGATGATGAGCCGAGGAACCACTCTAGGCCACAACATGTACAGGTCCCATGAAAGTAATCATGTAAACTTATTCTCTTCATCAATAAATTTCAATGAAGTTCCACTTTTAGATGAGAGGAACAGGAGGAACAGGCGCCAGAGTGGGCACACCTCCAGCTGGCAACGAAGTGCAATTTCTGCAGCACTTGTTGCAGCAACAGCAACAAAATGTGGCTACATTTGACTTAAGTCTATTTGAAGATGAAAGGGAGGAAAAGATATTTCTTGGTCTTTCTACTGGCAATGACTCAGTTGACAAGACTAATTCAGAAGATGTTCACAAATTTGACATTTGTACACAGAAAAAGTCTCTGAGCAGTGCTGTTAAAGAGGTTTTAAACACTTTATGTTGAAATAAAATTAAGCTTCAGGTGTTTTAGATGAAAGTGGGCACCACAAAAGAGGAAGAACAGCCAGAGAAAAGTGTGAAAGGCAGAGCTAGAGGAACAAAACTACTGGACATGATGGACGAAGCTGCCTCTGATACCGCTGGAACTCATCCTAAGTCTAAACAAAGTAGTAGTAAACCCCTTTCCAGAGCGGCGAGTGCCAAAAGGAAGGCTAGTAGTGGTAGTGTGACCAAGAAAACATGATTGAATGACAGTTTTTGGTATGCACGCGACATTTCGGTGTGTTTGCATGGATTTTTCCTATATAAACTTTGCATGAAAATATTTGTTTTGAAGGATTATGTTTGTTAAAGACAACGGACATACCGTATTAATCCTCCTCCCCCTCTCCGTTACGACGGTCGGTGGTCAACCATTTTTTACGGCTCAATCACCTGACAATTGGGTACTAACAGCATACTCAAAAATATAGCTGAGATTCAGGGCTATACTTTTGAGTATGATGTTAGCACCCAATTGTCGGGTGATTGAGCCGTAAAAAATGGTACCGACAGTCGTGACGAAAGAGGGGGAGGATTAATAGAGGTTACCGTATTTTCTCTAATAAGGTCCCACCCCCTTTGATTTAAAATCGTGTTTTTGGCATTCTGTTTTTGACTCAACTTTCTCAGATGACTTTCAGTCAATTTATCAACCAAATTTTAGCTTATTTTCTCAGCTTCAATTTGGTTGGTAAATCGCCTGAGAGTCATCTGTAAAAGTTCAGTCAAAAACAGAATGCCAAGAACACGATTTTAAATCAAAAAGGGGGTGAGGCTTATTAGAGAAAATACGGTATACGGTAACTCAAACTTTGACTCTACTCCCTCAACCC
>BBSZ01014585.1:0-27743 GCA_000981365.1 Subanguina moxae
CGTTTTTTTCCCTTGAGCAGCACAGTGTCTCCACGGAACAAATTGAGCTCATCCATTTTGGGCTGAAAATTGTTCAAACTATAAAATCAAGCATTCATTTACAAAGAATTACTTGCGAAACGAAAACAGCTGAACATTCATCCTTATCGGTCATATCCACTACCAGTCGATTCGGCTTATACTTCTGATTGAGGACGGCCAAAGCAAGCTTTTCACTTCTCTTTGCCTTTTCATCAAGAGGCCTGAAACCAAAAATGTTTTCTACAATACAAAAGATGAAATAGATGCTCACGTCGGAACACTAGCCATTTTTCTTCAGAGTAGCGAGCAAACTTCCAGAAAATTTTCGCGAAACAAAACTAAAAGAAAAAATTTCCAACGACAAAGAAATAAGAGAATTGGACCAAATAAGATGCAGCAAGAAGCAGTCTGGGAGGGTAAAAAACATTGGGCTAGGATTAAGTTTGGGGTTTAAGTAGAGGCGAGCAAAACGAATAACCGAATCAAAAACGAATAATCATGAAAAGGCTATTTTTTTCAAAGTGGAGCATTTCGAAACGAACAATAGTTTTTGAGCAAGATTCGAAACGGGATATTTGGTACCAAATTCGGTCCGAATGTACTATGTTTGGACCAGTGTTTTCAAAAATGACTTGTCATTTAGCTATAATGACTGAAATGAGTTGTCATTTTGACAATGACTCTAAATGACAGTGACAAGTCAAGTCATTTTGCAAAATGACTGAAATGACTTGTCATTTAGCTAAAATGACTGAAATGACTTGTCATTTGACAATGACTTAAAATGACTTGACTTGACTTGTCATTGTCATTTCAGTCATTTATCAAAATGACTTGACTTGTCATTGTCATTTAGCTAAAATGACTGAAATGACTTGTCATTTGACAATGACTTAAAATGACTTGACTTGTCATTGTCATTTCAGTCATTTATCAAAATGACTTGACTTGTCATTGTCATTTCAGTCATTTATCAAAATGACTTGACTTGTCATTGTCATTTTAGACGTTTGGCTAAATGACTTGTCATTTTATTTGAAATGACAATGACAAGTCAAGTCATTGTCATCGATGACTGTCATTAAAGTCTGATGACAAGTCATTTTTGAAAACACTGTTCAAGATCAACAAAACACAAAAAAAATTATTGCCTAATTTTTGTATGGATTGTGACTCACAATTTGTGAGTCACATGAACAAAATTTGGAATAAAATCATAAAGCTTCGGTTAAAAATTCTAGCTCTTCTTTGTCTTTGCTGTCGTCTTATAGCTCTGACCTTAAGTAATCTTTTTTCTGGTCCTAGGGGTCCGAGCTAGGCAAGACCATTGCAAAGGTATAAGCTTTGCAAAACTTTTAGGGTGTTTGAGCCTGGGATTGGCATTACCATTGCAAAGGCAAAATATGCAAGGCGCATACGGCGAAGATATATGGCTGCTTCACAGCCATATATCTTCGCCGTATGCTAAACCTAGTAGACCACAGGGTATTTTTATAGTTTTTCCAAAGAAAAATTTGTCCATACTGCGTTGATTGATCAAAACAGAATTAAAGAGCGATTTCATGACCTGGACTCAGTTAATAGTGCCGTGAATCCGTAGGGTAATATTACAACTCCACAATTGTTGAATAAGCAAAGCAGCGTCAAAGATCAGTAGAAACTTTAATTTATTCTATACGCATATTTAGCCGAGGTTTAACTAGATTCTGAGAAATCAACTCCTTGCGCTTTTAACTTGATAAGAGCAGGCGTGTAGTCTTCTTCCGGCAGTTTCTTGACGTGTTTCTTGGACGCAATACGGCCATTATTTCTTCTAGAAATAAATTGACCATACATTTTCGAAAAAAGTGAGAGGAATAGTCAGTTATCTTTTAAAAAACGCCTACCTCTTCAGCTGCCTCTCTTTGCTGGTGCATTGTGCAACAGCTTCATGCCAATATCCACACGCACCAAAGGCTTGCTCTAAATTAAACTTAGCTGGTGAACGGCGATGGTAAGAAAACTCCTACTAATTATATTATTAGACGATCGACACTTTAAGAGAATCCTAAAAATGAATGACTTTGGATTAACACTCTAAAACAGGAAAAAAGTACCAACCGGACCAAGTAGTTGCACTCCTCTATAAACTTCCAATTACTCATCTCTCAATAATACAAGTAAAGAAGCACCTGTATGAAGATGAGGCTTATTGTCTGTTGCAGTACTCATCTGCGGCGGAATTTTCCCTAAAAGTGTCGACGAAATGATGGACGAATAACAATATTTTCAGCAAACAATGACAAGACGACAATAGACCATTAATTTTGAAAAAGGTTCAACATTTTTGCTTTTCAAACCAACCAGATTGGTGGCAAATTGGCATTTTCTCTGCACTTTATGCTCGTGGAGATTTGAATCAGATATTTTCTAAGATGTCTAGCTTTTTTGTTGATTGGAAAATTTAGAAGCGAGTTGGCAAATTTTTTGCATGGATACCTCTCTGGAGCAGGTATAATTGACTAAAGTAGTGCTACTAAATACTACTTTGTTTTTTAGACAATCGTGTCCAAAATTCAAGAGCCGAAATTTGACGAAGTGCACGTTTTGAATGCTTCAAGCTTGTGCGAATCTCCTTCCGATGCTCATGCTGTTGTCAAAGACTTGTTGAAATACCATAAGAATCATCACAGGAAGAGCAGGAACGATTTGAGTCTTTCAATCTCGTAAGGCAGAAGTGTAGCAATATTTGCTGTAATAGCTCTTAGTCTTTTATAGAGTCGACAAAGCTTATGAATTAGGTAACGCCATTGAGCACTTGGACAAAAAGTTTCATGAGCACACTCAAACGCTTCGTCAAAATGAGGGTATTTACTAGCTCATACGGAAAGTATGTCGGTTTTTTCAATATTTTTTCTCGCCGTTAAGAGACTAATTTAGGGCATTTTTTTTGCAGCTGAAACATTGTGTCTTTATGTTGTGTGCTTTTAGAAAATGAAGCTCGAAAACCATATTCGACACTACAAATTTTCGAAATCTTGTTACTCAATTGGTAATTAATAGTCAATGGAACTCAATTGTAAAAATCTAGTTCATTCTCCTTGAACTTCAGATGTGTCACCATCTGACTACTATCTATTCCGATCCATGGAGCATCATTTAAGGGAGAAGCATTACGCAAACAAAGAGCAACTGAAATCCGATCCACAAGTGTTTTTGACTTAAAGCCAGCCAGCTCTTTCGTTTGTGGAATTGCCAAATTGTCTGGAAGATGGGAAAAAGTCATTAATTGTGAAGCAGATTATTTTTGTTGATTGAAATGTTTGTTTCAAAAAAAAAGTGTTTGACGAAATGAAGGGACAATGTTTCAGCTTTAAAACGGAAAAAATTTCATAACGTCGAAAAAAAAACGGTTTAAAAAGCTGACAAAATTTCCCGTATTACTTAATACCTGAGTTCTCATCACCATAAATATCCTGATTTCTCTATAGGTCCACTGACTTCTGGCACTAATACAGTACTCTTTTTGGTTATGGGATTAGAAAGAAATTCAACAAATTCAGGTCCTAGAGTATGACTCTGCGAAGAGCAAAACAGACAAATTGGTTGAAATTTTAAAGGTAATTTATTGAGACTTAGATTCTCTTTTACAACTTCGGTTTTAGGCGAAAATCATTTGGGCAAATATATCAGAAGAAATCCAGTTGCTTGAGCCCACTGATCGCTCATTGAAATATGAGAAGTTGGTGTTGTTACAAAAGAGTTTTGATGTGTTACACAAGGTCCCATTTTTCACATTCTAACTGTTTACAATACTTGAGAAAATACTTGAGCAGTGATTTTAGTATGCCGCTAATTCGGAGCGTGAAAGGGCTTTCGAACGGCAAAAGGACGAGTTTCTGTCATGGTTTTCCTCTGCCACTGTTTTGGCCATTGACTCTAATGATGCCAACCAGCTGGAGTCACTAAAAGAAAAATATTTGATGTTGAACAGAAGCAAAGGTGGGTCGATGTGGGTCAATGGTTTTTATTTAACCTCCCCCCCCCAAAAAAAAAAAAAACATCCACGTTGTTTGGTTGGTGAATAGACCATCAAGTTCATAGAGCATCGTGTGTTTTGTCCTAAGCTGTTTATTGTCCAGACTGTATTATGTCACCAATTATGTTTTCGATTCACCAACAGTGAATTACCATAAAAACTTTTTTCAGCCTTCGAGGAAACATTTGGCTCATATGCAAGAAACAAGATCAAGTGTTTTATTGATCAGAATGAAAAGGAAAATCCTGTGTGGGACATTTTGCAAGAAGTGTTTTCTGTGTGGAAACAATGTTACAGGTCAGCGTTTCAATGAAAGTGAATTGTGGTAGGAAAAATTACGATTTCAGTGACATTATTTTTATTTAGATTGGCTGAGTCCTTTGTTGGTAATTGTTGTCACGCGATTTATTTGATTTGGTGTATTTTTTTACTAGGCCCTCATGGATCTAAACTGATTGCGTCAAATTTATATGAAGGAATCATGGGTATATTTTAGATCTTTTTTGTTAGGCAAAGAGGCGATCACTTGTCTACACAAATTTATATTCAACAACACTAGTTATAATTGAAATTTTTTAGCCAAATGGAGCATTCTGCTTGACATCGTTACAGGCCTTACCACCACTTCTGCCGATGATCCCTTTGTAGCTGCTCGTGAGATCGGGAAAGTGTGTTTTGTGTCGTTTCAATTTGATACATTTCATTAATTCCACTCTAATCCTTTCAGATTTGCAGTGACTTCTTGGAATATGTCGCCTCGGAAGGAGATGAACAAGTTGCTGAAGTATGCAATCGGATTTGCCAAAACATATTTTCTGCGATGGGCGATGGATATAGAAAGCATGTGACATCTTTGTTGCTGTGTACAATCAACAAAATCACTGCGGTATTTTTTGTTTTGACAATCTAGTCATTCATATCTTTTATTAATTATTTGTTAATTTTTTAGCCAGAAAAAAGCTCCAGATTCAGGTTTTTTATAAAGATTTGACTACTAAATTGTATTGTATAAACCCCCATTCCAAAATATACCTCCTCTTCTTTAAATAAATCTATTTATTTATAAAGAATCTTGATTGGATTCATCTCACAAATAAGTCTTTGCGTTTATCTCAAACTCTAAAGCCCCCTTCACCCCCTTACGGGGCTCGGAGGCTTGGAGCTGTGATGCGCACACTAGGATATCTGACTCATAACTCACTGGACACAAGCTCTGAATGCATGAAAATAGCATGCATGCTAGAGCTTTTTTATGCGGTAGAGCCCAGTTGGCAAAACTATGTTCAAAATTTTCTGTTTGCCTTTGAAAGTGGCCCTTTACTTGTCCCTTCCCCTCCATTATACGGCCCTTTTTCCCAATAAAATTTGATTGAGTAGCCTTTTTTACAAAGTGATCTTTTAATTATTCTTTTCCCTCTCAATATAGCTCTTCTTCCCTTTAAAAGTGGCTAAAAATGCTTTTGATATGGTCAGTGTATTTAGAAGTCCCAAGTGCTTGAGGGATGGAAGTATAATCTTTTGGCGGAGGGGGTTATAACACGGTAGTACCACATTTGTTTTCAGGCACAATTGGGTGTTTCCTTATTTGGAAGAAATACATTCTTGTGAGTATTTGTCTGCATATTTTTTCTAAAGATTTACATCTTAGATTTACAGGTATGCGGGAGATGGTCAATGAAGCTAGAAGTACTTTTGGTCCACACTTTTCTCCGCATATTGTTCCATCCTTCGAAGTAATTTTTGTTTAAATTTTTGTTCATTTGAATACTTTTTTCTTTCAGGAAGGGATCAAAGTACATTTTTGCATTCGTTACGGTTGATTGACTTTTTTATCTGTTTTCTAACTTTTCAGGAGTTGAACTCTCTCATTCGTAACCAAGATATCCTAAATATCAAGCGAGAAAATGCAGATGTTCGTACAAAGAGAACGGTGCAAGAAAACACTGAGGACAAGATTTCCGCCATTTGTGTCGCGGGTTGGAGCGCTTGTCTTTTTTTTTTAACTTTTTGACTTTATCTATTTTAGGTGCTTTGATAAACGTTTTCCATGAAATGAATAGGTACATTCTTGAATGCTACAGTGAAAGTAACTTTCAAGGTTTTTTCTCTTCATTTTGTCCATTTTGTAGCAATACATAAAACGACACTTTAGGTGTTGTTGAGCCTCGACTAATATCCAATGTCAACCTGCTCGATCAACTCAATAAAAAGGTGGTGGAAAGGAAGATTGAATCAATTGCCAATGCCATTATCTATTCTATGAACGAGGAGATGCAGAAATTGGTGATATTTTTTTACTATTTTTCTATTTATAAGTATTAAAAAAAATTTCAGAAACTTTCTGCTGATTCTTCTTCAGAAGCTAGTGACTCGATGAAACTTTCCCTTCCGAGCTTCAGCATCTCGCCACACAGCTATATAACCAGCGTAGGACATGGATTACTCAGTCAGATGAACAGCTTAGGGTCTTATGGCACCGATAAAAACTTTGTTATTGCTATTAGCCTGATGGCGGGAAAGGATTTTAATGGTTGGTATTCAAGATTTTCATAGTGCTGAGTATGAATAGTGCTGAAAACCGAACCGAAATCCGGTTTTTTCTTAAACATCCGGTTTGGAATTCGTGGGGAATTCGGTTTATTTTTTGTGATTTTTGAAGTGGTGTAAATAGTTTATTGCAAAACGCTTTTTGCTGCTGTTTGTCTTTCTTCTGGACACATATCTGCCTCTTGTTTTCTATGTGTCGTGATATTGTCTGCTGCTGTTTAGATGAAAGTTTTTATCTTTTCAGAGAATTTCTTTGTCACAACATTTGGAAGATCTGCTTTTATCAAAAAAGCGTTTGCAATCGCCGTCGGGTCATCTAATTTAGTGTTGTTGTGCATAGTCTGTCGTGATGCGAGGGCAAAAAATTCGAGTTGAAGCTATCCAACGGCAGCAATAAATCCTTAATCGTTTATTTGAAGAAGCATATTGTTTACAAGAAAAGTTAGGCAAGCTGGAGCAAAGACCGGAGCAATTCACAGCTATGGAGACCTTTATTCTGAGACCTTTTGGTAAATAACTCGATGCAGCTGTCAACATTCGTAACATTCTGATAAACCTACTTTGACCTCTTTTGATAAGGAAGCCAATCATTTTATCGCCGAAAGTAGTAAGGATTACTTTTACAAAGTGGTAATACATGTGGTAAAAATTCGTGGTCCCGTACGTATCCGGGTTTTTTGTCCTGTTGCATGAAGAATCCCATTTTTCCTCAAAAATCCTGTGTGGAATCCCTCCGCTGCCTACGTCCTCCATCACTACTCACGATTGATTACAGGACTTTATTGTTTTCTTGTAGAAGATGAGGCAGATCTCTGGGTGTTGAGTGAAGTTGCAAAGTATGTCATGGATGCATTTTGCAGGTGTGTGTCCACTCTCTTTTTATTAATAACTTTTGCAAATTCCTTCTAGAAACGTTGGAAATGTATCTCATCTGGATGCCTCCTTAGTTCGGCAATTCCACGCTGATATTGGTAAGAGTTGGCAAGAGTTGGGTACCGATTTTGTATCTTGGTTTCCCCTGTTCCCCTTTTTCGACACAGTGACTCCAGATACTACACTTAGGCATACAACTAACCCGTTGGCTTAGAGTAAGCCAGCTTAGGTTAGCCGAGACCTAATATATACTCTGTTTCACCTAGGCTTAGTGGTTCGCAGCTAGCCTACGCTGGCCTTCTCTAAGCGTAAGACTCAAATGTATGTCTAAGTGCCAGTGCCTGGGGTCAGTATGTAGAAAATGGTAAAACAGCAGGTAAACATTTTAAGTAAATAAATATAAAATTTAACTCTATTGGATTATACCCCCTAACTGCCACAAAATACGTGTACCATCCCCGTAACCTATTTTAATACCCTAATAACGGTAAAGCGAGTCGTTTTGGGTCGGTCTTTTGCAGTTGAGGCAGTTTTTTCTGCAGCCCATTTGTGTAATTTTTATGCCCTTTTTTGCCCTTTTATCATGTTTGTCTCACTGGACTATGGCAAAAAAGGCCTGAAATGCATTAATTTCTCCAGAATTTTGCTCGGATTCATCTCGTAGGTTAGTTTGTGCGCGCATACAGTGATGTCATAACATTTTAAATACCAATTTTAAATATGACTTTTACGGCAAATTTTCAGTAAAAACGACAAGAAATTTTAATTTTAGTTTTCTTGATGGAGGCATTGGTGGATCTTCGTCTGCAGCCAACCCCACGTCTCACAGAATTTGCATCCAAGTTGGGGAAAGCCTTATCCAATTAAAAACAGATGTGATATTTATGTCAAATCTCATGTGATCAACTGATTTATTGCGTAATAATATTTATTTATTCACATCAACTCTTGCTCACAAAGCTTGTGCCGTTGAGACCCCAGAAAATGCTAATCGCCAATGCAACCACTGCAATTCGAGAAATTATTTAGCAAGCAAATTTTAGAGCATACGAAATATGTCAATTACCTGCAATGCCACCTATAGTGCCCACCAAAATGTATACTCTATTATATTCAATCTCTTTGATCGAAATTTCTTCGCTGAAAAATTGGATTTGGATGTCATTTAGTGGGGCTCGAATTACATTCGGCAGTGCATGGGTACAATTGCCTTGGTTTGACCAGGATTTTGTGAAGTGGTACAGCTGAAAATACTGGTTAGAAAAAATGTAATAGACTGTCTCATAGGTTTTGTGGTCAAAAATAAGCTTGTCCCTTCACAGTCTGTCAAACTACAAAAATTTTACCTGCTCAAATCTCTTAATTTATGCCTTAATCTCTTAATTTTTGACAAATATATGCTCTAATGAACAATCGAACATTTATTGCCTTGGTTCTTCTGTTGGTGTAACTACTCTTAAGCATAAAAACGATAAAAAAGCTATTTTCTTTCCATTTTCGTCATAAAAGGACGATTTCTGGGAATTCGATAACTTCTATATTTTGCTTTGGGATACCAGGGAAAACAATACAAACATAATTAGGCCTTAGGTTAGAATAGGCTAGTGTAGGTTAGAAGTAAACCACTAACCATAAATGAAACAGGGTATACGCTGGTTCACGGCTGATCTACGCTCTTCTATCCTAATCCTAAGGCTTAGTTGTATGCTAGGTGTAGTAAAGTAGTAAACTTTTAGGATAAAAGTTTGCATTGACCCTATCCTAGAAGAGTATAGTTTTTTTGCCTTGGTCCCCTGTTGTTTTAGACCCTTCTAAGCATTTATGATACGCTAAAAACGACGAAAAAACAACTTTCCATTATTTTTGACTTTCCAGAACCGACTTTTTGTGGCAAAAAGAGGCGAAGAGCACTTTTTTAACGTTTTAGCGCATTAAAAATACGTAGGAGGAATTTAATCAACACGCGGAGGGCAAAAGTGGACTGGAATGTTCACTAGAGTTTACTGATTTTTAGTAAAAATATTTCCTAGGCCACAAAATTTTGAGGGTACTTTAACACCCAAAAAGCATACTTGAGCAGGTGAAATGTCATTGTCGACTTCTACAAAAGCACTGTTGTGAATCACTACAATCATCCGACACTTTTTGCTCAGTCCTATCAGCCTCCAATTTAAAACTGCTTGAGTTTGATGAGTTAGTGGACGTACCAGCTCAATTGTGGTCACCTAAATTGAGAAAAACACCAAACTTTTTGATGGGAATGCTTATTCAAAGACTACAACCACCCACGTTTGGATCACCATAAAAAGACCTGGCAATGTTGTTTATCAAAAAGTCCCTGCACAGTCCCAAGTGATGCACCAACACCACATACTTGAGCCCTTTCTTTTCCTCACTGCAATTGTGTCCTTCCGATCCCAGCCAGTTGTTTAGCTCCCAATGGTCTTTTACATGAATCAAATTGGGCTCTTCCAGTTTTAGCAACCACTCTGTGAATTTAGTCTGGAAAAAGTAGTTATATTCAAGCTTCTTGTTAGGATTACTTTATCTTTGAGCACATCTCCATGCAATTCATAGTGAAATTCACGATTCGCAACCACATACAACAGAACAATTGGCTTTCTACGGATTCTTTCGTCTATTCCATAAGAGAGAATTGGTTGTTTGTAAAAGTGAAAATGAAAACCTAAAGTTCATTTTTGATTTAGTCACTTAGTTGAGAAGATAAATTCAAAGGATAACCAATAAGACTTTCGCCAGAAACATTGTGTTCTGCGTTGAATTGTCTGATCCACTTTGAAATCTAAACCAAAGGTATTGGAAATATGTTGGTGAAGGGTATGCAGTTAAGCTTCTTAGAATTATATATACAGTATATATATGTGACTAGACCATCGAGTTTAGAGCTTCGAGTCGAGAGCGTCGAAAGTGTACATAGATTACGAGTGTACTTCGAGTACTTGGAGTGGGCGTAGCCTACTCCAAGTACTAAATAATTATAAATAACAACAAATCTTTACGCCCTTTTTGCTTAATACAGTCGAGTCTCGATTTAGCGTATATCATGATTTAGTGTATATTTTTTCCGATCCCCAGCACCTACACTAAATCGAGACTCGACTGTAACAAGAATAACATATTTGACGCCAATTCAAAATTTTAAAATTTAAAAACTTCGATATTTTTTGACACAAAATAAGAAACAATTCTCTTTGACACCACTCAGCATAAAAAGCTACATTGGAAACACCCAGCTCCAATCTTCAGCCAAAATCTTTCAAATTTGGCGCCAATTAAATTTTTTTTTGATTTCAAAAGGCCAGTTGACCCACTTTCCGTTACGATTTTTCAGTTTTCTCTTTTTTTCCGATTCCTCGGACAAAACTTCCACAAGTAAATCGCCGATTTTTGATTTCTCATCAAAAAGCCCCTGCTTTAGGTCAATCTATCCAGCAACTCAAAATGCCACCTCCAGATGGTCTTTTTTGACCAGAAATCTGAATTTGGCACTCCCACCCTTCCCCCATAAGACTTGTCCGGTTCCCATACAAAGTTGTGCTCATTTTGTAGGAAATTGTCTGAAATTTATGAATATACCTGCAGGACAAATTTATCAGTACCTCTATAAATGTCTTTTCTGATGCCAAATGCAAGTGTCTCTAGATGCATTTTGTGATTAAGAGTATTGCATGGATTCATCTCGCAGGTAGGTCTGTGCGCACATCTCTCTTACGCCCTCTTACGGGGCCTCAGTGTCTTGGAGTTGAGATGTGCACACAAGTATACCTGAGACATAAAACACTCGAAAATAGCTCTGAATGCATGAAAACAGCATGCATACCAGAGATTTTTTATGCGGTAGGTCCCTCTAGGGGAAGCTATGTTCAAAATCTTCTCTTTACCTACAGAGTGGGTTTTCCGTACAAACTGGCTCTTACTTATCTCTTCCCCTCTCTATACCGCTTCCTAAAAATCGGGAGAATCTTGGGTCAATCTCAATATTTTTTGGGTATTTGACCAACAAGGAAAGATGGAATGGGTAGATTATAATATAGTAATACAGTATTCAAAATAAAGGCTTTTCTCCAAATTGTATCTATCCAACGTCAGTATTGCCTAACAAAATGGATGTTTATATATGGATATCTTTAAATTAGTTAGATGCCTAAAACCAACTTCCGACCGTTCTTTAAGACATTTGGTTTTGCAAACCAGCACCACCAATCTGCCATCTTCAGTGTGAGTGTGAATTCTGGCTAGTGTTCTGTCCACTGTCTTGTCATGTGAACTACTTGCATTCGTCTCGACATATTTCTCAGCAACAATTGGGTTTGACACTCCCTTCCGTCCTCTTTCTCCATAACAATAATTTGGCAGAATTAATAAAAATATTGTCAAAAAGTTGGTAATAAACAGACATTTTGGGGGAATGCAAAATAAATAAAGCATAGAAACTAAGTGTTTGAGCCAAGAAAATGGAGGGTAAAAGATAGAGGAATAAAATAGTGGGCAACTAAACACATGTTGTTGGGTAGATGCTAGAGAAAGAGGCTATTTGACATAATCATTCTTTTTCTTTCGGACATTGTTCAGTTCAATACTTGAGTCAGGGCAATAGAATAAATAGACAAAGATATTTTCACTCTATTTTAGAAGCTGTCGTCCTTTTAAAACTTTCATGGCCATAGTGTCGAATGGGTACCAATTTTTCACCTTGGTTCCTCATGTTTTTTTCATTTTCTAAAAAAGTCTAACAGTAACAACAAATTATAGCCACTTCTAAGTATTTTTAACACGCTAAAAACGATAAGAAAGCCTTTTTCCTTACTTTTTAGTCATTGGAGGTCGGTTTTTGGGAAGTCCAAAAATTTATACATTTGGCCTTGGACTGCAAGGTAGACAACTTTGCAAATGGTATATTCAGACCCCAGGCATACAACTGAGCATTAGGTTTAGAGTAGGACAACATAGGTCAGCCATGAACCACTAAACTTAGGTAATATAGGAGCCAAGGTAATATAAGCGCTGGTTCACAACGGCAAGATTGCAAAATATAGAAATTTTCGACTTAGGAAATGCTTAGGAGTGGCTAAACTTGTTTTATCTTTAAACTTTAAAATTAGATATCTAAAACGTTTTTTATGAAAAAAAAAACAACAGGTGTGCCAGTGGAATGGGGACCAATGTGATAAATGGGTACCATTCGACATGAAACCACTTTTTATGAAGACTGTTTCCTTGTCTTCCATCCACTCTTTATACTCTTCGTGCAGATCAAACTTTTAAAACTAGTTGAATTGTGGTGGAAAACGATCAACTTATCCCACTTAATTAGTGATCCCAATTTGACTTGTAATTTACAAGTTGTAAACTACTCTGTTTACAAAGTAGAACCATCCATCAGAGGTGTTAATTTTAGAGCTTCACTTCTTTTTCTCCACATTTTACCTACACCTTTTTCATTTTTGACACTCGTTTACAACTTTTTCAGTTTTCGAGTTTGCAGGATGCATTGTGTTCACTTGTTTGCTGCTCTAAGACATGTACAAATAAAATTTAAAAATTTTTGAAAAAGCAAAGGCATGACTACATTATCAACTAAAAACCTATGCAACCTCTGCCTTAAGCCTATGCAACTAATTTTTTATTCAAATCCAATGATTAGTGGTTATCAAAGTCAACATCAAGACCATGCAAGTCCACCATTGCCAAAGGTGTGTCCTGATGGCTGAATTGCAGTAGATGTGGTCTTTGCAACAGCAGACTTTGGCTCTGCTTTCTTCCGACCTCAGGTTGACACACACTGACTGGCTTGCACTCTGCTGGTGCTCCTAAACTCTTCATCAATGAAATCTAGCTGAGCATTCACCAACCCTACAAATGCGGGTGATGTACTTGTTGGCACAACCTCTAGTATCTTTAAGGCTGGGAGTGTAGCCCACCACCAGATAGCAGAAGACTGCTTCCGCAGAGCAGTTGATCTTCTCTCCGGTCGGTTTTCCATTCCACTGGTCTGTATTCTGGTAGCACTGCAGAGGTTTTTGAGTAGGTCCAGCTGGACTGGTGGTGCTCGCAATGCTTGTAGTGGTTGGTGGACTGCTGGTGTTGGTGCCGGAATCAGCAATCAGGTTCAAAGCCAAACAAGTGTGCAGGATGAAGCAAAAGAAAAATGCCTTTAAAGACAACATGAGAATTGGTGGTTGAAACTGAGCAAAAGTACATTTGTTGCTTTAGAGGAGCACCAAATGATTCATCTTTTTCAATAAAAGCTTGTAAAAATAGTCAAGAGTGACTAAGTATATGGGCCACATTGCTTTTTTCTGAATTTTCTCAGATACTACACTTAGGCGTACAACTAAGCTTTAGGCTTAGGGTAGGCCAGCCTAGATTAGCCGAGACCAACGTATACCCTGTTTCATCTAGGCTTAGTGGTTCACGACTAACCTACGATGGCCTACCTCAAGCCTAAGGCTCAGTTGTATGTCTAAGTGCCAGCAGATGTCTAAGTGTGTTCAGAAAAAAATTGTTCTCCGCCTCCGGCCTCCGCCGAAGGGCAGAGTACCTGGGGTCAGTGTGTAGAAAATAGTAAAACAACAGGTGGACATTTTGAGTGAATAAATATAAAATTTAATTCTACTGGATTTTTGGGCCGGTCCTTTGCGGTTAAGACAGTTTTTTCTGCAGCCCATTTGTGCAATTTTTTCGCCCTTTTTTACCATGTTTTTTTTTCACTGGACTATTGCAAAAAATACCTGAAATGCATTCATTTCTCCAGAATCGTGCTCGAATTCATCTCACAGGTTAATCTGTGTCCGCATCTCTAACTCTCAACTCCAAGCCCCTTTACGGGAACTGGGAGTTGAGATGCGCACATAAGCATACCTGAGACATAAATCACTCGAGAATAGCTCTGGGGTACAATACAGTAGTACCCAAATTTATCAGTTTTTCTGCCTGTTTTGAGCACTTGCTTAAATCGTCAATTTTTTTTTACTCTGATGTTTTCAGCGTTTGCAAAAAAGTACTTTTTCAAGTGCTAACTTTTTGCAAGTCCCCAACTTGTCTATTTTACGGCTCCATAATTGTTTGAGTGCACCTAATCACAATCTAATTGTTGGGACTAAGCAAGTTGTTTGGTGGAGAACTAGTTCATGAATAATTAAGATGTGCTTTCCTCCCTATAATGATGATTGGGGCGGCAGTCCTGTTGGTGCTGCTCATGCGCCATTGATCACCTTACTTCCTTCCGCACACCCATCTGTCATCCAATTAATTTCCCTCTGATTGCTAACAGTCCACTCAAGCTTTTATTTCAATGCAGACCGCACTGAATGGGGCTCGGAACATTCACAAGTGATGCTTACCTTCACCTGTCATGTACAAAAATTCTAACTTGCTTAATATCCCCCTAATATCCCTTTTAAGGTATATTCGTTAAGAGATTTTCTACCAAACAGTATATGACACTCAAACACAGGCATTTCCATTTTATACAAAAACATCTTGGCTATACATCGACTTAAAAAAAAGTTTTGAAAAAGAAATGGTCTAAAAAATTTGCCACATTCTGTATAACATGTATAAAAGTCTTGACCCGGACGGTTTTGAGTAAAATTTAAAACAAAATTAAATAAGAGAAAGGTAAATCTCTGATATCTGAAAGATAACCGTTTGAATTGACGGTTCAACCAAAAAGAGCAGAGAAGAATATTTTGAAAAGAATAATTTATATTTTAGATGTGCTTGATGAATTTGCCAAAATATTGTGCGCAACTCTTTGCCCCAACTAACTTGCTCATCTTTGAGTGTGGAATGCAGGTGCAGAGAAGGAGCACCAAACATTTCTACTCCATGATTTTGGTGGCTCTGAGAAGGAGTTTCTACAGCTCCCAGACTGCTATGTGCCAGCCATCTAAGGTAGCTTGACTGAATACTCATCTTTATACACTCGCCTCTATCCCGGTTATTTTAGCTTCCTACCAGAGAATTGTCAGAGACCACTTTGGAAGTTTGCAAGAAGACGGCTAATGCCCCCTCCTCTAACAATATTTTCCCGCTAAGGTTTACGGAAGTGAGTAAAACAGTGAATTTACAAGCAAATTATCTCGATGCTGGCAACGAATATGACCCAGATAAATGTTATTTCAAACTTTTTCAAAAAGAGGTTTTAACAATTTCTAAGCAATTCTTATCAAAGTAAGTAACCATATAGCGCTATTTTGGTATTTTCAGACCCTCGAAAATGCGCTTAGATATACAACTAAGCCTTAGGCTTAGGATAAGTCAGTATAGGTAAGCGCAGACTTAATGTATACCCTCTTTCATTTAGGTTTAGTGGTTTATGGCTGACTTATGCTGGCCTACTCTAAGCCTACTTCTAAACTTCTGAAAATTTTAAAAACTCAATTTTTGACAGAAAAGATTTTGGAAAAACAACGTTTTTTGTATTTACCGCATAAGAATTGCTGGCTGTACAAATATTAATAAATGTAAAACTCAAAAATGACATCACTGACACTTTCAACAGCTAACAAAAAAGTATTTGACAAAATGCCAAATTGGAATTTTATTGAATTGGAAAAAAGCTGTTGAAATTTTGCCAAACTGGTAAAAAGGCAATTCGAAAATTGCTGAATTCGTAAGATCTACTCTTTGATTGATTACAACTCATAATCTCTCTTGCTGGATGTTATAAAAGTTGAGTTACCTGCATGTTTTAGATTTCTCTTCGCAATTTCTCATCAAATTGTAATACAGTCGAGTCTCGATTTAGTATCGATAGACGTGCAACAAATCACAGTCCCTCCTGGTAGTGTACAAATAAAGACTCCCTCCTCCCTGAAAACATAGTGGATGTGTAGACAAAGCAATTACTCTAAGGCTCTAGAGACACAAGAAAAAATAAAAGATGTAAACATTCGAACAGTGGCAATTCTGAATTCCTTTTTTACCAGTTCGGCATATTTTGAATTGCTTTTTACTAATTGTTTTTCTACCAGTTCGGAAAATTTCTAATTGCTTTTTAACGACTTTAAATTTGACGAGATCAGGCCTGTATTTAAAAAAAAATTGTCCTCCGGCCGGAGGCATTTTCCTCCCCTTCGGAGGATTCTTCCGGAGGCCAACACAGGCCTGGACGAGATGTGTGTATATCGAGTTTCGAATTTACTGATTTTTCTACAGCCAAAATTACTTAAAAATTGTTAAAATGTCTTTTTGAAAAAGCATTAAATAATAATACCTCCGCCCCCTCCCTCATTCAAAATCGTGTTCTTAGCATTGTGTTTTGACCCAAATTTTCCAGGTGACTCTTAGGCTAAATTAGAGCTAAGACAATAAGCTACAATTTAAGTGGTAACGTGCCTAAGACTTGTTTTAAAAAAGTAAGACAAAAACACAATGTCAAGAACACAATTTTGAACTGGGGGGATGGGGTAGCCTAAGAAATGTGGTATGTGGATCATATACATTGCTAGAGTCATTGTTTCAAACAAATTATGTTTTTTTAGCCACATCCAAAATTCAAACGGCTAGACAGAAATTTTGTCTCTTATGTGCTAGACAAATTTGTGAGGTAACAATTCTTTATCTAAAAGTTGGGCTTATTATATACTAGGTTGGGCTCCAAGCTTATGCGAATTTGAAATTGTAAAGAATCAAATTGCTTGTTTTTAGCTTGTTTGCATATGCAGCAAATTATTTCAAGAGTCTGGCAAAATTTTTTGGAAAAAAAGATTTTTGGCATTTTATGCTGGAAACTATAAGTAAATATCGAGAAACAAGAAAAAGTCGGTAAACAATGTTTCATTTACGCACAACTTTGGTCACACGACATCTGCGCCCCGACATTTGGGCCATAAAATTTTTTAAACCAGCTAGAGAGTAGCTAAACCACTTGGAAGTTATGTATAACGCTTTGATTGTAGGTGAACCATCTGGAGAGAAGGTAAACTACCAGGTAAACCATGTTGAGGCCTTTATGTTTAGACGCCAGGAACTGCACTTAGGCATACAATTAAGCCTTAAGCTTAGGGCAGGTCAGCGTAGGTTAGCCGAGACTTAGCATATGCCATGCTATACCTAGGTTTAGTGATTTACGGCTGACTACGCTAGCCTACCCTAAATCTAAGACTTAGTTGTATGCCTAAGTGTAGTTCCTGAGGTCTGAAAATAATGGCAAATGGCTAGATGGTTTACCCACCCTCTACATGGTTTACCTACCATTTAAGTGGTATACCTACCCTCCAAGCGGTTCAAATTCACATAAGCCCTACCAACGTATGTAATTCACACGTGTTTGCATATATTCACACCTTTTTTAGAGCACCGAATATTGTCCAGAAGGCTGCGGAAAACTACTTGGCTGATGTACTCTACAAGAAAGCATTTCAGAACTTTCGAGCTCACTGTCTAACTCAACTTCTACCAAATAGCTCTTCAGATGTCACAGATTTGGCTAATTTTTTCCTGGATATTGATTCTAGAAGTATGTTGTTGGGCGTAACCTAAATGGTCTATCAATCCTTTCTAAGGATTGTTTCTCATCTTCCCAAAAAATTGAAAATCTATTTTTTTAACTTTAGGGTTAGAAGAGGGAGAAAACTTGGAGATCTTGGAGGCTTTGTTCCCTCATTTCTTGAAGCACTGCCAAAAAGAGTTTCCTTTCCTGAACTACATAGATGAACTCAGACAAATATCTGACATGTCTCAACCACATCTCTGGTCTGTTCATCTTGTTTGACATTTATGTTGTTCAAAAATCTACTTAAGGTATCCTGAAGCAAGAGCTATACGCAGAAAAATTATTTTCCATGCCGGTATGATATTTGAAATCTTTTTTGTGAGCCGCTAAACAGCATTACTACTACCACATTTCCTTTAACAACCGACCCATCTAGTAAGCGGCAGGCTCGACGTTAAGTGTTCATATCTAAAAGTAGAAAATCTTGGCGCTACAGTTGACTCTCCGATTTAAGACATTCTCCCACGTAGGACAACTTCTGTCTGTCCCAGCCTTACATAGTACACTCTCACTTAGGACAGCATTAGGACAGCCAGTCTAAGCCTAAGCCTCCAAGCCCTCTAAGACTCCGGAGGGGGCGTAGGAGGCTTGAAGGGTTAGAGATGTGCACACAGACTTATTTGCGAGACCAATCCGAGTAAGACTATATGCACTCAGACACTCTTTTTGCTCAACTTCAGTGATAAAATACAGAGTAGAATACCCTAAAAGCCATGGTTTACCTTAGAGCTCTACCCATTACATCTTTCTTTTTTGGTTGAATACTCAAAAATCTTGCGATTGACCCAAAATTTTTTCCATCTTTACGGTGCTGTATAGTAGGATTGACCTCCCACGTCCCTCCCTCCCGTAATCAAAAGTGCCCAAAATCCCTCCCGTCATCTCTCCCGCCTTAAATTTATTGCTAATATCCCTCCCGTCATCTCTCCCGCCTTAAATTTATTTCTAATATTCCTCCCGCTAGCGATTTCACGGGAGAAAGCCAGCCATACTGTATAAGGAGAGGAAGGGACAATTAAAGGGCCACTTTATAAGGAAGGTCCACTCAGGTAATGAGAAGATCTTGTGGTGGTGTATAATCTACTAGACATCGTCTTTTGCCTCAAAAAGTCATGGCTGAATAGTATAGTCAGGTTTCGGAGACCGCATACCGATGCCATTCTATTCATTCGAGATCGACCGAAAATTTTGTTCACTTTATGTTGTGCTGATCACCTCACTTCTATCAGGTCCCACCAACAGTGGAAAGACTTACGAAGCTCTGCAGCAATTCAAGAAGGCAAGTTCGGGTATTTACTGTGCTCCTCTCAGGTTGCTGGCTGCTGAAATTTTCAGGAAAATGAATCAGTCAGGTACTCAGCCAACCTTTTCTGTCAAAAATAAAGAATCGTGGTTGCAGGAATTTCGTGTGACCTGGTGACAGGAGAAGACAGGAGGTTTGGCATTCATCCCAATCAACCTGCTCCCCATTTGGCAATTACGGTGGAGATGCTGGCTACAGACCATCTCATTGACATGGCTGTGATTGACGAAATACAGATGGTCAGGGACCAGAGGAGGGGGTGGGTTGGGTTGCTAATGGAATGATCAGATGCAAAAATTTTTTAGATACGCTTTTACTAGAGCCTTGCTAGGAGTAGCTGCACGACAGGTCATTTTTGACTTTTCAGGACAACTTTTAACCAAATTTTGGTGTTTAGGTGCATGTTTGTGGTGAAGAAGCGGCCATTAGAGTTGTACAAAAGCTCTTGAAACCAACTAGAGATAGTTTTGAAATCAGAAGGTAGACCATCCAAATACCTTACTAGATTGAATGAAGGCTTATTCAATAGTTACTGCTTAAATATTTCATTCAAAAGTTTACTCTACTGGGTTAGACCTCCTCCTCAAAAATATAAAAGCAGGACACTTTTTGTAAAGATTATTTACCCGTCTCCCTTACTGGACCAGGGCAAAAAATGCTTCTAGATGCATTTTATTTGATCAAAAGTACTGCTCGGATTCATCTCGCAGGTAAGTCTGTGTGCGAATCTCTAACTCTCAAGCCCCTTTACGCTCGGGCTCTTTTTTTTTTTTGGGGGGCTCGGGAGCTTGGAATTGAGATGCGCAAACAGCCATACCTGAGAGAAAAATCACTCGAAAACAAGCTCTGGATGCATGAAAATAGCATGCATGCCAGAGCTTTTTTATAGAGCCCATTTTACGAAGCGATGTTCAAGATTCTCTCTTTACCATATATTAATCATGGAATGAGTGGTCATTCACTTTCTTAAGCAAATATAAAGACCTAATATTAATCCACACTTGTTGTAGGTATACGCGAAAATCTCCGTTGGTGGTTAGTACACATGGTAAAGCGCCATTTAATTGGTTGCTTAGACTTTAATTTATTTGTTTTATTTAAATAGGACTGAATGGTCTTGAAAACATCAAGGTAAACTGTTTCTCTCAGTTTAAGGTTAAAGTACATTATGGTCGTTTTCGGCCCTACTGAAGAATCGGGCCCATTTTTTGCCTTGGTCCCTTGATGTTTTTTTTTTCAATTTTTGTTTCCAAATGAAGATTATAATTTATAATGAGGTGATAGTTGTTTTCTGAGCATATTTTACATTGCCCTTAGTGTCATGTGTCAAAAATTTGACTTTTTGCCTTGGGAGACCAACTTAACCTAAAAGGGTACGTTAATGGTCAAAAAGTGGTGATATAGTGGCATTCTACCATGTTTTTTTACTCGAGCTTGGAAAAAAGACTCTTCAAACAAATTTTGTCAAGAGTCCTGCTCGGATTCATGTCTAAAGTATGTGTGTGTGCGCATCTTAACCCGAAGCCTCCAAGTCCCCTGCGCCCCCGCAAATATGCTCAGAAAACAACTATTACCTCATTATAAATTATAATCTTCATTTGGAAACAAAAATATAAAAAAACAACAGGGGCGACCAAGGCGAGAAATGGGCTTGATTCTTCAGTAAAGCCTAGTTTTCTCATCCGAAAGTGGTTTAGGATCAGCGTCGTGCAGTCGTACTTCGTAAACGTACTCGTACTTGTGATAAAAGTACAAAAAAAATTAGGTCATCAAAAAAATAGGTAAGAGGGCGAAGAACGAGCCAAAAGATTGAAGGTATGAGTACGAGCAATTTTCAAAGTCAAGTACGAGGATGAGTACGAGCTTTAGAAAAACGTGGTACGAAGTATGAGTACGACTAAAATAAAAATTGCACAGCACTGTTTAGGATGGTGACTGCATTGTGGCGTTTTCCAAAGATGTTATTATCTCCTGTGCATCCAAACTAAAGGCTCAATACGGACGAGACAGTGCTATCATTTATGGGTTGGTATTTTATCGTTTTTCCGGTACTACTGTATTATGAACCCCCAACAAAACATTTATTCAACACGAGACACTGAACACAAGACACAGGCAGTCATTCGACCCTGCTTGATTGCTGCTGCTCCCCATTTGCTCATAGCGCTTGATTGTGTGTCCGACTGTGCTCGATCGACCTTGAAGAGCTTGGCGATATCTCCGATTCCCTTTCCGCTTTGGTCAAGTTGAACGAAAGCAGGGCACAAATCCTTCTTATTTACTCCAAGCACTATCTGAAAATAACAACAATGTGAATGGCTCAATGGATGAAAGAGGTAATAAGATGACGAGAAAATGAAGAAAAGAATGAGGGAATGAAAACGAAATGAACAAACAAAAGCTTATAAACATATTTCGATACAATAAATTTTGACGCTACTCGCTTATATACCACCCCCCCCCCCCCCCAAAAAAAAAAATCAAGTTTTCTAAAAGTGCTTAGAAAGTATTTTAAGTAACAATTTCACTAAAAGAAGAGTGAATATGATAGACGTGCAACATATCGCAGTCCCTCCTAGTAGTGGAGGTGTACAAATAAAGACTCCCTCCTCCCTGAAAACATAGTGGATGTGTAGACAAAGCAATTACTCTAAGGCTCTAGAGACACAAGAAAAAATAAAAGATGTAAACATTCGAACAGTGATCTCTCGAGTCCAGGCAATTCTCAATTCCTTTTTTACCAGTTCGGCATATTTTGAATTGCTTTTTACGACTTTAAATTTGGCGAGATGTGTGTATAATCTTTGTGCAGCTATAAATTCATTTGCATTCTGACATTCTGTTTTAACACCAACAAATGTCGGCCGACCGACAACCGTACTCCTTAGAATGCCAGTTTAATAGGTAAATAGTGTCGGTTTCACGAATTTCTCAATCTCGAAGCTTTCCTACTAAGTGGATAAACTACTAATTCATTTTGAGACAAAAAGATGAACATTGAAAAGTGTCTTTTGCATGGAGATGATAGAGGCCTTTTAAGTATTGAGAACACTGCTTTTAAGAGACCTGCCTGCAGCTACCAAACTAGAGCAAGCAGCCAAGTTCAACGATGAAAATGATCCGTGCAAAGTGCTTGTTGCTACGGATGCTATTGGCATGGGCCTCAACCTCAACATCAGGAGGTTTGTTTTGGCCACCGTTGACTGGAATATACAGTCCCCATTCCTAAAGCTGCTGGCACTCCCCGGCCACTCGTCCACTAAATGGGGATTAGTGAGCCTCTATGTAAATCTTAAAACCAAAATTTCAGAATAATTTTCTACACTTTGCGCAAGTATGAAGTTAGCAGTGGCACAGAGGAATATATACCATCCTATTTTGCTAAGTAAGTTGAACGAATTTGCTCACAAAAAAAATTTGAAGATTATTCCATGCAAAATTCTCTTTTGCAACTGTTGAGTAAGTCAACAGCTTTGTGAGAAGCTCAACAAACGTCAAGTCCATAAAGGGCTTTTAAAAAATGTTCAAACTGGCTCTAGTGTCGAGTGGGTACCGATTTTTTTACTATTATACCGAATTGTACCGATCTTTTGAGCTCATATGACAGAAGATCAGGCGGAAAATAGCTTTTTTTTTGTTGTCGTTTTTAACTCCTTAGAAAGGTGAAGGGACATTCGTCGAAATCTAACGAAACGTTTTGGAAAGCATCAATAGATTGTAGAACCACCACAGGAGTTGTTGAATTACCCCATACAACTTCATATGTTCATTATTATTTAAATATTGATTCTGCTGGATTATACCCCCCCCCAAAGTTTATACCTCTCGTCCCCAAAAAAAGTACATACAACCACTTGCAAAAGCTCGGGGACTTGGAGTTGAGACGCGCAAACAAGCATACCTAAGACATAAATCACTCGAGAATAAGCTTTGGATGCATGAAAATTGCATGCATGCCAGAGCTTCTTTATACAGTAGGTCCCTATAAGGGAAACTATGTTCAAGATCTTCTCTTTTCCTACAGAGTGGCCCCTTAATTGTCCCTTCCCCTCCCCAATACGAACCTCAACCCGTTTCAAAATGGTCAAAAAATGCTTCTTATATGGTTAATGCACCTAAAAAACCCAAGTACATTTGGGGCAGAGGGGGGAGCAGGGTGTTGGGTATAATGCAGTAGTACTTAAGTATTTTTAAACAGGCAGATAGCAGGTCGAGCTGGTAGGAATTATTAAATCATTCCACATCCCTTTCGCCTAAAAATTTCTTGTTTCTACAGGTCGGTTTGGACTGAAGCACAGTAAGGGAGTGGTAATAAGAATTTTGGTGCCCGATTATTTGTTAGAATTGCTTTTGTTCTTGTAGACCATGGCACTGAACGATGAAAACACTGAGATACTCAGGAAGTTGATGGCTGAAAAGATAGAAAATATCAAGCGTGCCGGTGTGTCACCCCCCTTTGAAATTTTTGAGAAGTTCAATTTCTTGTTGCCTGAGTGTTCTTTCACCCAACTAATGGACATTTTTTCCTCCATTTGTACTGTGTCCAACAACCTGTTCAACTGTCCCCCAGATGACATCTATGAATTGGCTCTTCTCATTGAGAATATCCCTCTGGCTTTAAAGGTTAGTCATCCTTAATTCGGAAATTTGCACTCTTTGGTAGCAAGCAATTTGGTGTAAATTTTGTCAGATCTACGGCATTTTTCCAACAGCATTGTCACTTTTTAGTCATTGGAGGTCGGTTTTTGGGAAGTCCAAAAATTTATACATTTGGCCTTGGACTGCAAGGTAGACAACTTTGCAAATGGTATATTCAGACCCCAGGCATACAACTGAGCATTAGGTTTAGAGTAGGACAGCATAGGTCAGCCATGAACCACTAAACTTAGGTAATATAGGAGCCAAGGTAATATAAGCGCCAGTTCACAGCTAACCTACGCTGGCCTATCCAAGCATAATGCTTAGCTGTATGACCGAGGTCTGAAAATACTATTTACAAGGTTGCCTACTTTGGTGTCCCAAGGCAAAATATGGACATTTTTGCTTAAGAGTGGCTATAACTTGCTATAACTTTAAGATTTGAATATTTTGAAGTGGGTGGCGAAGGGTGTTCAATACAGTAGTACCAAATAAAAGTTAAATTAAATTCAGGACCGCCACACCTTCTGTCTGTCTCCCCTAAAGTCCGATTGTGCCCACCTCTGCTCTTTCTTCATCAAAGTGGTGCAGCGCTATGCGGATGGCCTAATCATCGACTATGACTACCTGTATTCTGCTCTGAGACATCTGATCCTGCCTCCTCACAACCTGACTGGTCTCCAGCGCTTGAGCAATGCTTATGACTGTGTAGGCGCTTACCTCTGGTTGAGCTATAGATTCCCGGTTGGTTGTCGTTCTCTTTATATAAGCAGACTGATTAATTTTGAGACTTTTAAGTTGAATTTCCCTGACATGGAGCAGGTTCGCCACTTGGAAGGTGTGATTGAAGAGCTGTTCAACGAGGGCTTGCAGTTGGTGACCACTCAAGCTGTGGCCTCTCCTCTACATGCTAGTTTGTGTGAGAATACTGAACAGCCTTCTTCCTAATGTCTCCAATTGTTGTTTTTGTTGTTAGAGATGGTGATGAATAAAATTCTAACCTTGATGGCCTTGTTTAGCAAAATTTTAAACCTGAAGTCTTCGATCGAAAATTCTGGTTCTCTTTTCTGTCTTTGCTGTCGTCCTCTTGCACTAGCTATTTTCCGCCCTTTTAGTCATAGAAGGTTGTTTTTTGGGAAGTCGACAATTTCTATATTTTGCCTTAATAAGCTTATAAATCAGAGAGCTTTACACCTAAAGGCTATTAACTTTGGGCATAGAACTAAACCTTAGTCTTAGGGTAGGCCAGCTGTCGAGGATTGGTTCCTGTAGCCATTGTAGTGTCCTCGGAAAATGCTTGTCTAGTAATATAGACTAGAAGCGCCGTTGCGACAAATGCCGCATCACCCGGAAGGGTGCATGTGTAGTTGCGCCCGCAGTGTTTAAAAGTAAAAGTCATGTTGTCTGATCTTCTCCATGCCAACATGTCAACCGTGCACGCAATGCAAACTTTACATCAAATTTATTTCATCAAGAAAACAACGGAAAAAAACATCTTGAAGTGAAAACTTTACTATCGTTTTTCCTAGACACTTCCAACAGAGGCTGCTCCAGAGCTGTCTTCAGAGGACTGTTTAGACCCATCTTCTTGATTTCATGATAGTTTTCTAAAATACAATCATAAACACTGTGATCATCGTAACAAAAGCTGACCATCATCTGAGTCAAAATTCATTTCATCATTGGCATTTTCTTTTGTGCAGCATTACGTTTGAGTGTTTCCTTATAAGCGTCTAATTCCTCGCTATCATTTTCTCTTTAGTTAGTCTTTAAAAATCGCAAAATTGTTTAAGAAAATTTAAAGATAACTTACTTTTCCACTTCCAATTCTGAGTAATCCATGCCCACTGGGTTGCTTTTGTTCCTGGGTTTTAAGCCTCAAAAAAGGCTTTTTTGTTAGGGTTGCCAAGCCCATTAAAACTTAAACTTTTTGATCCCTTTTTTGAAGTAAAGCGAGATATATCAAAGCAAAACTTCTCTCCAAACAATGTTTTTAACTTTATTATCTGTGTTATTTTTAGGTAGGAAAATCTTAATACAGTCCCAGTTTGAAACCCTAGAGATTGCTACATATAATTGTCCGTGACTAAATACATCAGAGCTTAAATGCTATTTTCTCTAAGTCAATTTTTGGCATGGATGGAAAATCCAAATTGATGTTCATGCCATAGCTAATTAATTTTCGGGCAACAGAAGCGTAAGCCATTTGATATGCTAACTCTTTAGTTATATTTAAAATTCTCTGGTAATCTTCCGATAGCAGATTTTTAAACATTTCCCAGAGCTCTTCTGGCTGTGGAGGATTACAATGAGCCAAAATCATAGAAAAAAGACTTCAAAGTCGTTTAGGGAATTTGTCTAAGCAGGCTTCTTCCGTGTATTTTATATACTCGTCATGATTTTTGATTAGATTTAAATATTATTCACCTGTGCCTCGCATCCCGGTGGCATGTATGACATAATCAGGATGTTGACTTCAGTAATTAAAGGGACGCGAACAGCAGCCAGAGAATTGCCCGGCATCAGTCAACAGGCGGATCAGCTGGATGCGATTTCTATCGAAGATGTGTCGCGTGATATTTCATTGCGCGGGGCCGAATGCATCGTGTGGTTGTCACCCGCGATTGTGGACTATTGCGATCGTATCGGCTTCGGGTGTCCTGCTAAGGTGGATAGGGTCTGGGTGGATCCTCAAACTAACGAGCAGCGTATGTTACATACTTCTTTTATTATTAACACAGAAGTTTTTATACAGATGTGATTTCGGTTCGTCTACTTACGCAGTATCCACATCAGCGGGTCCATAACTTTTCGTCCGTCTTTGAAGGGTTCCTTTTTACAGTATGCATTTGGCCGCGTTTTCAATGAATAAGGTATTCAAACGATAAAATTGTGGTTCACTCTGGCCGAGCTGATGTCTTCGTATACTGTATGGACAAATACATGAATTCGGAGATGCACTTCTCAAAAGATAAGACACGCGCTGTAAAACATGTTTTAAAAAAATATAACAATTTGAATAAGATGTACACTCAATTCCATTAACAGTCAAAATTTCTTTAAATCCAGAAGGACTTTCCACGTGTTTAAAAGCATTCTGAAGTAGAAAAGCTCACCATCTGCTGGTGAAATTGTGTACATTCGTCCCGACGTGTTGTGGTAAGTTTTTATTTTATGCCAATGATTATTTTGCCATGTCATATACTTTAGAAAGTTACGATAGAGGTGCTTTTCATCTGGATGCTCTTTGCAGTACTTAAAAAACTCGATTAGTTTCGTATTCTTTTCTAAGGCGTTTGCTATTTGTTCTTTTGTCGCATTGTCGTTGAAATAAACAGTTTGTTTATTTTTCAAATGTACAGGCAGATGTTCTATATGGTGACTTTTTCCTTGAATAGGAAACTTTAGAATGTGCCACATTGCCTCAACATAACTAACAAATGTGAAATGCATTTGTAAGGGGACAACGGGAGCTTGAGAGTGAGAGATGCGCGCACAGACTTACCTGTGAGATGAATCCGAGCAAGATTCTTGACAAATAAATGCATTTCAGGCTTTTTATACAGTAGAGTCGACTTGTAGTGCTACTGTTCAAAAACACTAAGGGAGGGGAAGGGATAAGTAAAGAGCTCACTCTACTGCATTATGCTTCCATTCTTGTCACGTGCATTTCACACGGCCTTCCATTTTGGATTACCCTATGCCCTCGGTAGCATCAATTGACACTGTCGTATGCATCTTTATATAAATAATCATAAATAATATAACTTATGGGTTCTCCATCTGCTCACTGAAACCCATCAGATAAACAGTGTGCTTAA
>BBSZ01014586.1:0-10218 GCA_000981365.1 Subanguina moxae
CACCAACCACAGTTGTGACGGATGGTCTACACCTTATGTTGCCACCTTCAAGCTGGCATTGCCATGGCCCACTGTCATTTTACCGCTTTCTACTTGGTCCTCCAAGGCAATCATAAAAATTTCTCGTTTATCTCTTTTCTTGTTTAGATGGAATGATTTATTGTTTTCGCTTACCAAGGAGGGAATCCTCTCCAAATAGCGTATGCTGCCCAAGAGAAGAAAACGGCGAGAATCTATGCACACACTGGGCATTGACCCACTGTCAAAAGATGATAGGTGTTGGAGCGGATGTATGTCTATGATTGTTTGCAAACTAAAAACTTCTTTGGGTTTCAGAAGTTGTGATGATCACTGCCTCAACATTGCACAACTTTGTGTGCTTCATTTAAGCAATAGTTTCTGTTTATTTAGTCAGCTTTATTAATAAATGCGTCAACAAAACAAGGCTTAGAATATATTTTAGAGGTATTTCTGCAATAATTTAACAAGAATTAGAGAAGAGTGGCGCTGAAAGATGTAAGTAGATGGACAAAGGCAAATACTAATTCATACAATATCTCTCTGACAAATTTAATGGAGAACACTGCATAGAGAAACTCTGGTATGCATACATGTTTTATGCACCCAGAGTCATTTTTGAGTGATTTATGTCTCAGGTATGTGTGTGTGCGCATCTCAACCCCAAGCCTCCAAGCCCCCTACGCCCCCGGAGGGGGCGTAAGAGGCTTGAAGGGTTAGAGATGCGCACACACACATACCTGCGAGATGAATCCGAGCAATACTCTTGACCATAAACGCATTTCAAGACTCTTCTTTGCGCAGCTCCAGTAACTAAAACATGGTGCTGTTTACCTACTAACTTAATCAAGATCTTTTTTTTTGATTGAGCCCTCCTTAGAAAGTGGCCCCTTACTGGTCCCCTCGTAAAATAATATGTAGTGCAATGAACCATATAAACAAATATATAATGAAAAAAAAAAACAAATGACAAAAAAAGACCAAAAAAGTGATGAAAAAACAACAGGGGGGACCAAGGCAAAAAAAATGTCCTCTTCTAGTATAGAGCCAAGGTGGCGAGTTGGGGGTGGCGAGTTGGGATGGTGGCGAGTTGGGGGTGGCGAGTTGGAAAGGTGTCGAGTTGGTAGGCGTCCGTCTTCAGAGCCTGTTTCAGAAATTTCCAAATTCTACGAAAAAAGATTTGAAAAAATCAACAGGGAACCAAGTCAAAATTAGCGTTTCGTCAAATTTTGACGTTTGTCAAAATCTAACGAAACGTCTATGCACCGTTTTTTATACAATCAAGTCTCGTTAATCCGTCACCTTTTTCCAAAAACGGATCATCGAGACTCGTCTTTTGTTTAAAGCGAAATTGTTGAGTTGTCTAAAAACGACCGACAAATTCAGAATCCTTATGATTTTTTGCCTGAGAGACATCAAAAGATGTCAAAAATTAAGGTAAAAAAATGGTGAAACCCAGCTGTGGATTGAACTTTTTGGGGTAACGGATTAACGAGACATGACTGTATTTTTATTTTTGCCTTGAAGGGAACTTTTTGAATATTTATTATATACTTATCATATCTTATCTTTCGTTTATGTTAATCTATATATTATATTTATTTATATTTATCATATACTTATTATATTTTATCTTTCGTTTATATTAATCTATATATTATATTTATATTAATATACTTTAGATGTATAGTTTATCATATCATTTTTGAAAGGACTGCTTTCGAGAGTGTGCATGTCTGCCACATAAAAAATGCTTGGGGGTGAAAATGTGGTTTTTTGGTTTAGTCTTAATATTTTGAGAGAGAAAAGGCACGCACGTAAGCTGATTAGTGCTCGATTTGTGGGATTTATTTGCCAGCCAACCAAATCAGGCTTGGGGTGATGGGTTAGCGAGGGTGACGGCTTATCGCAGTGACGGGTTATCGAAGTTCAACTGTACAATCGAATCTTTCCATAATGGACTACTGCATCCGGTCCCTTGCAAGAGTTAATTTAAAGTTCGCTATAGAGAAATTGGATAGTAATTCTTTTTTAATTACATTTTTTAGCTAGACGAGTGGTGTCATCCGAAAATCAAAGCTGAAAGGAAATGTTCAGCTATGCTGAATCTTTATTGAAAGAAGTCGAGCAGGCAAGTAAAAAGATTCACGCCACTTCTGGTTCCAAGCGTAAAATCAAAGATATTTATCCTGGACGCATAAATAAGGATTCTCCAACTCTGATGGAAATGGTGCAGACTGCTGTTGGGGCTGTAGTCGACGACAGAGGAGCAACACGGCAAGCTATTGTTAAGTACATCAAACAAAACTATGGTCTTCGAGAAAAGGTCAGCTTTCTTTTTGGATCCTGGCCTCTTGTTTGTGAAACAAAGGCGATTATAAAAAAGCATAATCTGGATTTTTTTAGGAATTGGCCACGATTTCGAATGCCTTAAATGATGGCGTTGATCAAAGTCACCTGCTTCGTGTCAGTGGGACTGGTGCCAATGGTCGTTTCCGTCTTGTTTCTAAGGATGTGGTGGAGAGAGACAAAATTTCTGTTCCGACTGAGGTTTGATCTTTTCTTTCTTTATCAAGACTTGTTGTCTAAAACATGTGCAATTTAAGAGATCTGATGATGATGCTCCTCCAATCAAGAAGGTCAATATATATGTTGGAAGTGATCAATCAAATGAGCCGTCTTCGTCTGTTGGGGTAATTCGTTTAGGACGTTTCTTTTTATTTTCTATTGCCAATGCTAACTTTTAGCCAATAAGCAATCAAGATGGAAATGCAGCTCCTTTCTTAGCTAATTCATCTCCAGTCAAACCAAGGGAAAAAAGAACATTACCATTAAGATCTACTGCAAGGAACACCCAGGAGGGAAAGCCATCCAAAGTCGCTGCCAATCAAATTAAGAAGGCAAAAACCGCTGCTGCTCCGAAGAAGGCTGTTATCAAGCGCAAGAAATGAATTTGTGTTTTGTTCAAATTTGTAATTCGCTACGATAAGCATCAATTGGGTTGTCTGATGGTTAAGGTTATTCAAATTTATCTCTTTCTATATAAGAGTTGTATTTCGAACCAGAAGTTCTGAATAAAATTGCTTGTTTAGATCTGAGCTGGTAGTCGAATATACAGCTGCAGAATCATTGGTAAATGTGTTTTTAGTAAGTGGTACCTTTGGTGAGAAGTTCACCTAGCGGTTGTATAATGGTAAGAAAAGTGAGGAGTTTACCAAAAAAAATCTTTTTATATTTTGGTAAACTTCGTACTCTTTTTACTCAATATATGTGAACTTCTAACCAAAAAGACTGTACCCAAAATATTACTTACCAAAAACATATTTACAGATGATTCTACACTCCAACACTCAAAGGAAAAATTAACGTTTAGCAATAAAATTTCTCGTATTTATGCCCGTATTCATTCGATCTTCTGTGAAGACTTTTCTCTGTGACTGATTATCTTCGATCATCAGCAAATCGAGCACAGCTCAAAAATTTACCCATAAAAATGAAAAACGAATAGCAAAAACGTGTTCAGCGGACAAAATTGCCTTAAAAGTACTTTGCTAGACAAAAAAATTCAAGAATCAAGATGATCCTAAAAAAAGTTGGCAAGCTAAACCCATTCTAAGTTTTTACCTTGGTACCCCCTTGTTTAGGACTAGGGTTGTCGGATCGGATATCCGATTTCGGATAATATCCGAAATTATCCGGGATTTTTTCGGATATCGGATCGGATCGGATATCCGAAAATTTTGGATACCGGATACGGTGCGAGGTTGATTTGTCCTTGGTCTGCTTCAACTCTTCTCCGCAGATGAAAACAGCCTTATCGCCAACTTTTCTGGAAGATTTCCACACTTGGCTCAGCATTCTTCTAGAATAGGGTTGTCGGATTGGATATCCGATTTCGGATAATATCCGAAATTATCCGGGATTTTTTCGGATATCGGATCGGATATCCGAAAATTTCGGATATCGGATCGGATATCCGAAACTTTCGGATATTGGATACGGATCGGATATCCGAATCCGATATTTTCGGATATCCGACAACCCTATTTAGGACAAAGGGTCTCGATTCGAGACTCTTGAATGCCGGGCGGTGTCAGTGAAACGGTTCTTGTTTTGATCTATCATAGGGCAGCAACTTTACTTTATTTGTGCAGAGGTAGGCTTTTTCTACCGTTGCATAAACAGTCTAAATGGTTGCTTTATTTTGCTGAAAATGATGTTTTTAACTTCTAACTATCTAAACCTTTCGATCCTACTCTGTTCGAGAGTCTCGACTTTCAGATCTTGCTATATTAAGCATGAAAAATGTTTTTTAATTCAGCGCGCTAACACCAAGGTTTTCTGTTAGAAAAGTTTTTGCTGATATAATATCAGTGATATTCGATCAGTTAGATAAAAATGTCAATCAAGTTTTTTGGTTTGACGCATTGATTTTTAGTCTCTACATTTTGGAACAAACACTCTTATTTTCTATATTACTCTGCTTTTGGTAAAAGTTGCATTACAGTCAAACCCCGATTTACCGGCCTCCCTCGGCTCAATTTGCTTGAGCCGCCTACAAAGTATCAGTAACCAAACCCTCGATTTAACGGCCCCTTTGGTTTAAGGGCCTCCTAGGGCTGGTCCCAAGGGGCCCGTTAAATCGAGGTTTGACTGCCAAAAAATTATTTGTCGTAAGTTGGTCAGGAAGCAACTTTTAGTATGACTACGGTCGCTATCTGACTGATAAATGAGCTGGGTAGCTTGCATGTAAAACTCTTTATTAGATAATTTAAACTTTTTATTTCTAATCATGCCCAAAATTTATTGCATTTAAAATATTAGTTAGGCAAGCAATCAACAAGTTTATTTGAAACACTTAAATGATGAAAACTGCGGTGAATGTTGGCGTGCAATGGCTGTTTGTCTAGCCTAATGGCCCAGTAAGGTCTTAGTTTTTACTTCTGTTCAATAGAACCGATTCTGATTTTTTTGAACCATACAGTCGAACTTCGATAGCCCGTCACTCCTGAGGGCTGACGAAAGGTGACGTGTTATCAAGGGCAAGGGGTTATCGCGGGTAAGCCTTATTAGGTTAAAATATTCATATTTATCACTTAATAGGACTGAGTGTGCAGCTCTATTTGCAAATTGTTAATACGTAATAGTTTAATAGCTTTAAGAAGTTCGACTGTATTTCAAAAGTAATACTAGGGCATGCAAAAAATTTATTTAGGGTTGATATCTTCGGAAAAGATTGAGATCTAAGATCTTATTTCAGCGATAAAGCCAGACGTGACTATTTTGTGCCGGATATAAGAGATCATTGTGAGAGTGACAGAGACCATTTCCTCAAGTAAATAAGACCAAAAGCAACTAAGTTAAATAAAAGGGCGTTGAGCAACAAGAAAATAAGTGTAAGTAAATCATGGTTCGCAAAATCTACAAATTTGTAAAAATCTAAAAAATGATTTCAAACGAGAATTAATTTTTGACTGGCAAGTCGCTTCGCCTTCCAATTCGGGATGTCTACAAAATTAGAGGTAACGTATTTACTCTAATAAGCGGGCACCCCTAAATTCAAAAAAAGTGTTTGTGGAATTGCGGTTATTGCCTATGTTTTGCTGGTGTCTTCTGGGCATGTTATATACCAAAATGTAGTCTATAATCTAGACTACATTTTGGTATATAACATGCCCACAAGACACAGTAGAACATATCTTTTGTTAAAATAGTTAACTTTTAGATTTCCGTCCATTTATTTTGTTGTTGAATGTTTGGTTTTAATAAATTTTACTTTGATGAATAACCCTTCAGTATTTTGTTTACATAAAACTGACCAGAAAAAAATAAAATTTGACATGTATAGGACTTCAAGGCAATAAAAATAAAGAAGATCCCCCATTAACAAAGTCTACAAAACAGCTATAAAAATTTTGTAGGGTTTTTATAGATTTTTTTTGAACAAAACGCCAAGGATTTTTGTAGCCTTCTACAAATCCGTAGAGTTTGCGAACCATGGTAAGTAAATAGCTATAATATATCAGTATCCATATCCTTTCATGTTGATCTCAACAATGGGCACTTTCTTGGCTTCCTCCTCGTCACTGCTGGATTGGTCACCACCAGCGGCTCCAATTGCTGCTTCGTCCATGTCCAATCCTCCTCCAATGCCTCGTCCATTCGTTTCACCATTTTGGACAAATTCACTGGCGTTGAAGCTAATCCCGTAGCTAAAGTAAGATTCAAAATAGTCTGATACTAAAATATCCTGTCCAAATACTTATTTGACTCGTTAAATTGTTATTTGATTATATTACAGCATTTTCTGACATTGGGAGAACGAGTTATGCAAGAGTTAGCAAAAGACCCCGAAAAGTTGGTTGAGAAATAGGTAAACTTTACCCTGTAGGATCCTTGAATTTATCGAAAAGCTGACAAAAGAATTTAATTTAGCTCATTCAAAAGAAACTCCCGTGCGTCAAGAATTTTTTTGTGTTTCTCCTAAACTTTTACTGTGTTTACCTACCCCATGTGCTGCGATTGAACATTGTTGGGATCGAATGCAGAGATGTGTTGAGACACAACAGCTTCTTGCCCTCCTTCTTCCAATGCAGCAGATTGGGCAAAAGGCGAAGTGTTCACATCATCCAAGTCACTGCACTGAACATAGTCGATGTCCACTCTGTGATGGCATTTGGCTACATAACGAACAAACTGAAAAAAAAATGAATAAGACTTAACTGTGCATCGCTTTATAAAAAATTGGTTACCTTCTCCACCCGATCAGAGTCTTCATGCTGCTCCACACTCACAGAGCGCACAACAGTATTGCTGATAGTTGCTAACGGCATTGTGAACTCAACATCTGAGCTTGGCAGGAAAGTCTCCGGCATTAGATCGAAAGAAGACAGTTCAAAACGGCATCTTCAAAAAAATTTCAAGTGGTTTTCAGTAAAGAATAACTTACTTCAACATGTGCGTCTTGTAGGCAGCATGATGCTTTTCAGGGAGTTGAGGAATTCGCCAGACCAGTGAACGGAAGAGATGTTCATATTTTGCTTCGCCAGTGGCCACTTCAATGAGGGTTTGCTCAGTGTGTTGGACAGCACCCATCAGACGGTCTTTGAGGTTCTACAACGTTTGTGAGGTTGGACAAGAAATAGTTTTAGACGGATAACAAACTGACTTTGACTTTTCCCGGCCTTCTAACCTTGGAATGAACTGATCCAACACCCCAATGACGCTCCTCTCGAAAAATGTAGATCCAGGCTTCAGGTATGGGAAAACGGATTTGAATGTCTTCGCAAGGAATTGTTCTTGTTGACTCAATTGTTCCCTTGGCTCGTTGTTGTTCGGCGGCAGCCATCGCATCGATTCGGATTTCAATCTAAAATTTGGAAATAAATAAAAACATAGTTTTGGCTAACCAAGCACCTTCCCCCAAAATTAAAAAAAACACAACAGAGAGACCAAGGGCAAAACGACATTAAGCCATAATTTTTCCGAAATTTTTGATACTTTTGGACAAAAGTAGCCATTTCGGAAAGAAGTATTTATCCCGAGACTTCTGGCTAGTCAGAATGTTCTCAAGAGTCAGAACTTGAAAGCAGAATTTCAAAAAATTGCTTGCTTACCTAGATATAATCGAAAGTTGACATACCGACATTTTGGAGCAACAACTATCTTACTTGTAGCCGTATTTAGACAAGCAAATTATTTTTTTGCAATTCTACTTTTAGATTCAGATTCCTACCCCGCAGTTATAAAACCACGGGTATTTGCATCGGCTGATGCAGATATCTGCGGCTTTGTAAATGTGGGACTGAAAACTTATGAACGATTCCAAAAAATCCACCTTTGATCCAGCCATTCGCATCACACACTTCACAGTCAAAGGCTTTTCCCTGTTTTTTGGTGGTCTGACTCGGAACCTCATCATCTAATATGGACAGAATTGATTTTTGGAAACTCAAAGATAAACTTTCTACCTCAAAGAAGCACCCATCAGGAGGCTGTATCTTAATTACTTGGTCCTCTTCCCAAGTCTTTTGATCCACTGTGTTGTGGAATTCCAAGTTTTCAAAGCGTATCCATCTCTCTGTGTACATCGGTAAAATGTCTTTTCGTCTCACAATCTCTTTGCCCTGTCTTCTCCGGTCGTTCAAACCAATTTCTAAGAAAGGGGAGCCAGTCAGGAAGGCCAGGCAGAATATTCGTACTCTAGCTTTTTGGTCACTCAAAATGCCATCTTTGCTCACACGAGCGGAGTACTCGTCGTAGCAATGTATCTGAATAGTGAGAACTTCAACTACATTTTTATTTGCTACAGATTCGCTTTCACCTGCACTTCATCCTGTTTGTGCAAAGGTGTGGTCTCTCTCTTAGCAGTGCAGTGGAATAGCAAGTCTTCCACACAGTTGGTGAAGGTAGCTAGCTCGTCGCCATTCAAACAAGCAAACTTGGCCAGAACATTGCTCTGAGCAGCATGTTCCAGTGGCAGACCATACTTGGTGATATGCCCCTCCACCAGGCGCGAAATTTGCCCTAAAGTATTCTGCAATTCTGCTGCTGTAAAAACTATTGAAATTTAATTGGAGGCATTCATGTAAAAACACATGAAAAACTATTGTATAACTCCTATTGATCCTCTGCCCTCTCGTCACACCGGTTGGTGGTTAATGATTTTTTACGGCTCAGTCGCATGATAAGCAGTTGCAAATTCGCAAATTTACGAGTTCGCAAGTGTTCGAGTCGGGAAGTTATGAGTCGTCAGTTAAGTGATAATGAGCGATTCTCCTCAACAATTTCATATTGATGGATTGCCGAAAATTATTTTGCAACCGCCTCTACTTCACGGGTATACTATTACTTGGATTACTTAAGTAACTCATATAGCCAACCCTGGATATAGCAATCTGCCGACATAAAGATGCCTAGACGTTTCCTGAAAATTCTCATGTTCAAAAATATACCAAGCTCAAGCTTCCTCGATATAACGATCATATAAGACGGTTTCCTAGAGGGATGATTGTATCAAGGTATTATCTTTACATGCTCATTTGGTTATAACACTACTTACCAGCCCTAATGCCTACCCTCTCCTTGTAGAGAACATGTTGCAATTTGACAGTGTGTATTTTGCCATAAACATCGTAGGCCTGCAAGCTCACGTCTGACAGTGAATAAGACGCCTGAGAACTAGAACTTTAAATTTTATTTTATAATAAGGGATTACCTGAAGGAGAATCTCTTGAAAAGGTTTGCTCTCCTTTTTATCACCAAATAACAGCAAGGTTTTGCCTTGGATGCGCACATAACAAGGCTTCCAATACCTGTCTGCCATGATTTTCTTCTTTGACGGGTACCTGATCATAAGTTCCCAGCCATCTCCAGTGAATTTTTCAGGAAATTCTCCCAATGCAGCAGAGTCATCCTCGTCGTATAGCGGAGAAGGTGTACGACTGTACTGGTCTGTCTGAATGTTAAAATTTTTGCGGTTTGACAAGACAAGGACAAGACACTAACCTGTGCCTTAAAATCGTCTTCAAAGCCTGCGGGGCGATCAGAAATAGCAGGACTACCGCCCTCTGGAGTGGGGCTGGATAAACGAGACACACTCAATGAAGTCTTAACTGTGGCGGAACCAACATAGGACCCAAAGCCGGGATCTGTTTCCATCTTGGCTTTCTCTAGCTCAACACGTTGTTTTACTTGTGCAATAATTTCATCAGCAGGACGTGTGTCAAATGGATCATATGACTAAAATAAAGTAAATAAAATAAAGCAATAAAAATGATTACCTCGGTCACCCAAGGCACAATGTGGAAATTTTCGACTTACCAAAAACCAATTTTCTATGATGAAAGGCAGAAGCTACCAGTGTTTTCAATAATCAGAATAAGAATCAGAATCAGAATGGTTCATAAGCAGAATTCAAAGTCAGATCAGAATCAGAAATCAGAAGCAGAAATTTTTGAAATGAGAAACAGAAACAGAATGATGATAAAAAATTTTCAAAGTCAGAATCAGAATCATTCTGCTTTTGATTCTGACTTTGAAATTTTCTGCTTTTCAATTCTGCCTCTGACTTTGAAATTTTCTGCCTTTCGATTCTGCTTCTAACTTTGAAACATTTTTTAATTCTGACTGATTCTGATTAGTTTTCTGATTCTGAAATTTATTTCGGCTATCTTTCTGTTTTTTCTTATCACTTCTTCA
>BBSZ01014587.1:0-13251 GCA_000981365.1 Subanguina moxae
TTTGCTCGCAGCCTTTTGTACAGATCACGAGAAGATAAGCCACCCCTCTTGATATTTTTGCGCATTCTAATTATAGTTTTAAGGCAATTGTTCAGTTGTTATTTAATTGCAAGATACCTTTTGAGCTGCTTACTAACAACATATATAAAACGTAAAAAAAAATTCGATTAAAAACGCAATTTTTCAGTGGGTAATGAGCGATGAAAACGCTAAAAAAAGTTCGATTGTGTAGTCACTTTGAATGTTGATTTTCCAGAAATTTTTGTTCTGGTTCGCAAAAAGTGGATATACTAAAAGATTCAGCATGAAAAATGCTACAATTTGGTATATCACGCTTAGCTATAAGTGCGTGACCCACTGTTGATGCTCCCTTGTAAGTACACTTGATGGGTTTCATTGGGTCGCTATTTTTTTGAAACCCATCAATTATTTTTGCAACAAAAATATTTAAAGCTCTCAAATTCACGAATTTACTATCCAGCAGAAACCTTATTCGCAAAAAGTTAAAGGCTGTTTGGGTGAGACAAATATTCTTCTAGAGGAAGATAAGATTAAATTTGATGGATGTGAGTGCCACTCAACTCTCGTTGTTATCATTTCCCCAATTACATATTACAGCTTTGGCTGCGGTAAGGTAAACCTCTCTCTTTTTTTCTCACAAGTATATTTTAGCCCATTAAAATTAATTATTATATTGGGTTGATGCATAATTGACGTCTCTTTTTTTTTAAAGATATGCGTCGTTTTAATTAGTAGCGAAATGAGAGTCGAAAGTTATATGCACATTAGTCATATCTTGCTCTATTATTTTGGAAGAAGGTGGACAGCAGCACAGTCAATTCGAGAATCGAAAACGCTTTTCGCGAAGGAATAATCGGTAAAAGGCAAAACCAAGGGTGGTTCAAACGCTTTAAGTCTGGCGACACAAGCTTGGAAGATGAAGTTATTATTGAAGTAGAGGGTGATTATGCGCCAGAGTAATCAATTATTTATTTGTGGACTTTTGCTTGGTGTTGTTGAAATTGAAGCAAAAGAGAAAACCGACTTTAATTATGTGCATCAATCCAATACATTAAAAGCTATTAAAAGTCGTTTTATTTAGGTTTTAAGACTGATATTTTCAAAAAATTTTTCAAAGCTTGCACATGTATTGAAAAGGAACAAATTTTTACATGCAAAACCGCAACAGAATAAAAAGACATTCTCCAAAAACGGCAGTATGAAATGAGAACAAAAAAAAATAAATAAATAAACCGGGTTTGCCCAACACTACAACTGACTAAAGAAATTTGAAATTTAACTCAAATTTTGGCATAAAATGATACACACACAGACCGATTTTAATATGTGTAAGAGTTGAAAACCTGGAGGATATGTGCAAACAGTTCACACACATACACACAAAAGGCCAACACATACGCAACAAGGAGAATGAGCAATGGTAGTAGGAGGAGTAGGAGTAAAGTGATAGTAAGGAAAAAGAAAGATTACTCTAACACACTCCACACAGCCCAAAATCTACAACAACAGCAGCGGGAGCAGCAGAAAAGTAGGCAAAGGGTGGAAGAAGAAATTGTATTTCCATCTCCACACTCTCTGGTTGCCCGAGTGTGTGTGTACTCCACAGACAGCTGACACAAGAGACACTTGTTTTATGGGCAGAGATGGGGAAAAGAAGGCAGCACACACATTCACCACTCTCTCTGACTGTGCGCTCCACTCAATAGCTGGAGCACGAGCGAGCGTGTCTTGTTGGCCCTATTGCTTACTCGACTGCTTGGCCACCCAATTACTAACATGGAGCATTGTTGGCCACCACATTTCTCAGAGAATAATGGATTCAAGATTTAAAAAGTGTGAAAATTTTCTATTATACCTACAAAAAGCCCCAAATTTGTTGGTTTCTCTTCGAAATTTGCAATCTCAATATTTTTGGGCGCTCAAGCAAAAATAAAAATAAAAAATAAATCGATAGAGCTCGTGGGAGTCAAGAGGATGCAGTAAACAGCCAGGCATATTTTTCTCTCTGGCTTGAGATAAAGACCCTCAATGTGAAGGAGGGGTTTCTAATAGAGAGCACTTGCTTCCTTCACATAAGAAGTGACTAGTTGGCTGTATTTCTTTTTGTAATTTTAATACAAATGCCACAGTTTCAGGAATTTTTTTATTCTGAAGCTTTTCAGTAGGCAAAAAGACCCGAGGAATGCGAATCTGAAAGCAGAATTTAGAAAAGTGGCTTAGTTGCCGAGATATGGCTGTAGGCAAGGTAGTTTGTTTAAGCTTAGGCTTGCCCTAATAAGCGGGCACCCCTAAATTCAAAAAAAAAAGTGTTTGTGGCATTGTGTTTTTGACCTATGTTCTGCTGGTGTCTTTTGGGTATGTTATATACAAAAATGTAGCTTATAATCTAGGCTACATTTTGGTATATAACATGTCCAGAAGACACCAGCAAAACATAGGTCAAAAACACAATGCCACAAACACATTTTTTTGAATTTAGGGGTGCCCGCTTATTAGAGTAAATACGGTAAATACTTTTTTTTGGGGAGGGATGTAATAGGAGCGACTGGGTAAGTCCAGTAGTATTGTATCATTACAACAGTTTTATTTTGTGATTCACAAAAAACAGCTTTAACCAACACAAAAACTATATTTACAAGAAAAATGTGACATAGACTGAATCACTACAATTCTGACAACAAAATCTGGCCATAACCTGTATTATATGTGTGCCTTTCTCTACGCTATAGTTGCTAGAACCACAAAAAACCCATTTGAGGTGTACATATAATAGGGTTCAGCTCAAAAACTTAGACACTCTGTTTGAAAGACTGTAAAAATGTGGAGGAATGTCTAATGCTGCTAGGAGGCACCAACTGGTTTTGCGGCTGGTAACTTTGACTGCTCTTCATGTTGACGTTGAGAAGGGGAGCTTTGCCGAATGAATCTAAATACATAGTCTGTTGAAAAAAATTGTGCCAGGACTCACATCTGTCCTTATTTATAAGATTTAACCTTATTTTGAACAAGCGCACTTGTTGTTCTCAAAGCTTAAGGGAAACTATGTTCAAAGTCTTCTCTTTCTTATAGAGTGGTCCTTTACTTGTCTCTTCACCTCCCAATACAGCCCTTAAATCCTTTAAAACAGTTTTTTTTTTGTTTTTTGATATAGATTCTACTCAAAAATGGTTTTTTTAGCATCTAGAAAATTTTGGAGGGAGGGGAGGTGTATCTTAATAGCTATTATTGGGGGGTATACCCTAATCGCTCTAAGGATTTCCACCAAAAGAGCACAACATACCAGTTGTCCTGAAACCATTCCCTTCTGATCTAGACGTTGACTCCACACCGTATGAACTTGTCTCTGAGCCTAGCTGGCAGCTGGAATGACATTCCGACATTTCTGTAAAATGAAAAAAAGGGTCAAATGGTACAGCTCGTGTTATCTCTGCTAATTTGTTCAACCAACACCGGCAATGTGGTCTGAAAATATTTGACGAGAGACCAAAGAGAATTTATTCTCTAGCCCTTTGGTCAAGATTTGTGGTTAAACTTTAGAGGTAAAATAGCCAGCCTTTACTGTATATTTTATGATTACAGCCCCAGGCATCCCTGTTCCGCTGTTCCCCTGTTTATTCACTCACCAGCAATCACGGTAAGACGCTCATCTTCTGACATGGAGCTTGTGATGAACTTGGGAACTTCGGCACTAGACTCGAGCATGAGGGGATAGCCAGTTATATACTGTAACATATAGTCAATCTTGATGACCTAAGACCGTCATTTTCCACCCACCTTCTTGCCAAGGTCCATTTTTTTGGTATTGTTGGAGTGGACTTGCTTATTACAGGTGGAGGAGGAGGAGGAGCGAAACCTGTTGACTAGAGAGATGGTCACAGTGATGCCGACCATTAGGAAGCAGGTGGCGAGGATGATGCACAACAACACTATTGGGAAGCTGTTGTCTGAACTATTCAGCTCAACAAAACAAAGTTGGCAAATATAAACCTGATTTATGAGGAGAACAATCAGCACCACCCTGCACTGGAAGAAAACCATTCATAAAACAGGATATATTCCCTGTCCTCACTGTCTCAATGCATGCCTAAATGGAAAAATAGAGTTCACAGAAGGCAGCCAAAATTAACTATTTCTCTCTGGAAAAACTGGGCATCTGAGATCTCATTTTGGCCATAGGCCAGACGCTACTATTTTAGAGGAGGCTTGAACCATAAACTCGGTTTTTAGCCCCCTCATCACCCCTTTTTTTTTATTATATCCTAGCCTAAAGACCATTGCCGTTGCCGACAACAGAAATCATGTCATTAAACACCCTAAATAAAAGGCTACCTCAACATGGTGCTCATCATACTGTTCTACCTTTCTGAAGCTGACCCGCAAATGCATTGGCCAGTACTCATTACCAATGGTTCTAATCTCTTGCTGCTGATTTCCTAATAAATGATGTTTGTCAAAGAAGTTTTATTTTCTCTGAAACATTTACCTGCTACAAAAGTGTTTAGAGAACGACGACCATCGCTCTGAAAAGAAATGGCTGGAGTTTTTACAAAATATTTTTGAACAAGGCCGATTTAAGCCCGTTTGTGTATAATGAGTATAATATATATGTAGAGTTGTCGCGTACCCGGACCGATCCGGTACCCGAAAAAACCGGCTTACGGTTCCAATTACCCGAAAATGGGTACCCCAACCGACAACGCTATATATACAGTATTTCCTTTACTAAACCCCCCCCCCTCACTAATTCAAAATCGTGTTTTTGGTATTGTGTTTTTGACCAACTTTATCTAAACAAGTCAAGTTATCACTTAAATTGTAGCTGAAACAATAAATATATATACTCTGTATGCAGTAATTTTGAATTTTTCTATTATTTTCTCGGCATGTTTGACAGTTGGAATAGTGAAGAGGATTGGCCACAACAAAATTGGCAATAAATCTTGCTCAATCCAAAGAGATTTCCCTCTCTGTGTGAATGCAGATAAATGCAAAGTGTCCCCAGCCTAAACAATGAGAAAATGGCCTTATTAGTGGGGCACGAGCAAGTGGTCATCATAGACACTCTAATCCATCACAACAATCCATTCATATTCACTACAGCAAGCCTTCTCAACAGTTTAAATTCTGGTCGATAAAAAAGTTAAAGATAAAGCGGTTAATTAAGACCATCACTGCTTGGACGACACCCAACACGCCCCGGGTCCAACTTGCTTCGGGTGCCAAATTATTTGTTAGTCGTGAATCAATAGACCTCTGAAGGGACAAGTGAGGTACCGCTTTGTAGGAAAGGAGAAGATCTTGAATAAACGAGTATCGTCAATATTTTTTATTCCTGCAACAACAAGGCCAAAACGGCGAAAAAGTATGGGTTTTTTCACAGGTTAGACGACAATATTAATGAGTCAAATAAAAAACAACATTGAAGCGATTTGATGACAATAAAACAATGATTATGATCTCTAATTTATAATTCAGCAACTTTTTTCCACTCTTTCGGTTGGATTAGACGGCGACACAAGGGACAGGAGTTTGAGCGCTTCAGCCAAGGGAGTATACACTGCGGATGAAAGATGTGTTCGCAATCCAGCCGACCCACTTGCTCAGCAACAACGAAAGCTTCCATGCATGTCACACATTGAGCCGAATTATCCACCTGAATTTGGCTAACCTCGGTCATTGGCAATCGAAGCAAATCTCTTGAAGCGATTCCTTTTGTCAGCTTATCTCCAGTGTCCAAGCTCATAGGCTCAAAGCTGAAAAATGTTGGATTTGTAAGAAAGACAAGAGTTCTCATTCTTCAGAAGAATCATTGGCACAACATTCCCACACAATGAAACACTTACGCCATAGAATAAGGTGGAAGATTGAACTGGTTGCGGCCAGTATAAGCATGTCGAACTTGATTGGCCCTATGTAGAGGCGTCATCGGAGAGGAAATTGCGAAACGTCGAGAACGAGTGCGAGCACCATCTAAGAAGAATAGCGATGACGAAGTTGCCATCAGGCGACTAGAATGAGCAGCAGAGGTAGAAGCAGAGGAAGACGAATTGACTACGTTTCTACGAGCACGAAGCACTAATGAGGAGCTGGAAGAATACGAGCTGGACGACGAAGATGAAGAGAAAGTACGCGCAAGAGAACGAAGATGAGCACTATGTGCATCGATGGTGTTGTTATTCTGAATACAAAAAAAAATTATCCATGCTTAGCCGGTTAAAAACGCCTGACCACGACCTGATTTCCTAGTCTCTGGTATATCGGAAGGTTCGAAGCAGCAAGATTTTGACGCACCCTAGGATTGAAAAGTTCACTTCGATGAGCGTCAATTTGTTCGACGAATTCTCCGTCACAAGCCAAACAATAAATCGACTAAAACAGAGACTTGTGACAACAATTATTCCGGCACTATTTCTTCTTCTAAGCTTACCTCATCCACAGTGATAGTCTCGACTAAGCGGTTACAGCTATGACAGTAGAAGTTCATTTGAGGAGTCCTTGAATAGCAATTGGTCGAGGGTTATCTAAACTCACTCAATACTAAAGTAAACTAGGTACACCATATACAGTCGAGTCTCGATTTAGTGTATATTTTTTTCCGGTCCCTACACTAAATTGAGCACCTTCACTAAATTGAGACTCGACTGCACTAACATACCGTGTATTTCCTTTACTAAACGCCCCCCTCCCCCGCGCTAATTCAAAATCGTGTTTTTGGCATTGTGTTTTTGACCAAGTTTTTCTATACAAGTCTTAGGCAAGTTACCACTTTCAGCTTATTATTTCAGCTGCCAGGCGTGGGGTTATATCCCAATAGCTTTTGACAGGGGGTGTATACTGTATTTCTTCTAATCCTCTCTTTTCCTAAAGAGTGGCCCCTTACTTGTCCCTTTTAAACTATGTTCAAGATCTTCTCTTTTCCTATATAGTAACCTCTTAATTGTCCCTTCTCCTCCCTTATATAGCCCTATACACCCCTATATCCTGGTAGCGCCAATTTTTGTACACCACATCTAGCAAAAGCTGGAAGAAGTTTGTGAGCAAAAGTTTTTTTTTGAGCAATCTGCAAGAGCGCATAATAAAAGCTTAAAATTAACATGAGGGTTTTCTCTTCTGCCCCTACTGTAGGTGGCAAAATGGCTTCTGGTACTTTTTAAAGGGTTGTAGCGATTGCTTTCGGGAATGCCTTCTAATTCCTTTTTTGCTTGAAAGTCTTCTATTTGGCTTTTAGCTTTTGGTTTTATAATCAAAAAGTGGGCTTGTTTGGCAATTATAACTTCAAGTATTCTTTTCTGCCAAAGTGGGAAGAGTAAAAAAGACTGTTTGAAGGAGTCAATGAGCAAATATATAGAGCCGGCCCTTGACATAACCCAATTAGGGATTGTCTTTTGGAACGCTCTAACGCTTGCTTTTTCTTTTTGTATTATCCATAAGCAAACAAGACAGTATGTTCGGTCAATTTTGGCAAAAATGATACTTATTACCACCAAAAGGAGAACGCAATAAGCGGGATATGCCTTCTACGAGCTCTGTAGTTGGCGGTTGCATAAAATTAAGGGCTGTATAGGGAGGGAAAGGGACAAGTAAGGGGCCACTTTCTAAGGAGTGACCACTCAGGTGAAGGGAAGATAATGAACATAGCTTTGTCAACTGGGCTCTATAATATTTTTTTTGCGGGGGGAGTATAACCCAGCAGAGTCCAAAACTCTTTTCCCCAAATCCCTTTTGTCTACGGCATTCTGAAAATTCCTTTCAGGCTCATGCCTTCAAAATAAGGATGTTTTCTTATTCAAGTTTCCTGTCTGCATTGATTCATTGCGGGCATAAATTACTGCGCAATTGCCCAATAACATTTGGTTGCACAGGCACACAAACAGGTGAGAGTTTTCTCATGCCTTAATCCTCCAAACTAACAAAATTGATGGCAAATGATACCCCCTTCTCCCCCACTAATCCATTCTATGAAAATGGCTGTTTCACATTTTTTTTGTGGAAATAATTGCTCTTGGAAGTAAGTAAAGGTTGTTTTGCTGTCTTCACAGGCTTTGGACTTGCAAAAACATTTGCTATAGTCTTATAGCAAGCAAGCAAGCTCCGATGCTTCATGATTAGTGGAAAACATCAAATTTGATTTTCCCCACCACAACTTTCTTGCACTAATCAAGCAGGGTGTAAATTTGATTACACCCTGCTTGATGACCAATACTATGGTGGCATGCCTCCACGAGAGTTTTGGTTTGGAAAAAAGAAACATTTTGCACAATATAAAAGATGTGAGTGAATATCAAACCCGAAACAACACAATTTTTGACTCTATCCTATATTGGGTACCGATTTTTGAGCTTGGTCCTCCCCCCTGTTGTGTTAGACCCTTTTAAGCATTTCTAATAGGCTGAAAACGACATAAAAGCTATTTTCCGCCTCTCTTCGTTACAGAAAATCGGTTTTTGGAAAGTCGACAATTTCCATGCTTTGCCTTGGGGCACCAAGGTAATCAACGCCACAGCTACACTTAGGCATACAACTGAACCTTAGGGTAAACAAGCGTGAGTTAACCGTAAACCTAGGTGAACAGGGCATGCGCTGAGTCTCGGCTAACTTCCGCTGGCCTGCCACAAGCCTAAAGCTTAGTTGTATGCCTAAGTGTAGTACCTGGGGTCAGAAAATACTTTCTATGGACACGTTTCATACGAAAAAAAAAACCAACCATTACACTGAGAGTAAGAATAGCTGGAGATTTGCACACATCCATACGACTCAATATGGAAACAGTGCCTATTCGGGGTAGAGATAGGTTGCAGGAAGGGTAGCAACCTGATTTCACGCTCATTCTCGTCCTCGACATATGCCTGGATGCCAACTTGAGACTTGGTTTCTGAGTTGGAGAAAAAATTATTGAAAGCGATTGCACATGTTTGATGGAAAAAAGATGCCAGTGGATGACACTCCGCTTGCACAAAGAAAAAATGATTTAAATGGAGGAGAATAAAGAGGAGTGTTTGTCTCAGGCAATTTCAGCACCATTTACTGCAGAAAACACATTTTGGAGGGACTTTTCCATTAGTCATTTCACAATGAAGACAAAGAAAAGAAACTGTTTCGACAAGTTCGCATCTGCCAAATGCCCAAAAGCTTGTGGTTTCAATCAAAAAAATTGATTTTTGACTGCTGAAGAGGAGAAACACAGAGGATATAAAGTAAAAAACAGGGAGGTTGCTTCTTTCTGATCATTAAAAATACTATTTTGGCCATATTTTGGGGATCCTCTTGCCTTGATTGACCAATTTCACAAAAGCTGGTCACACATCTCCCACCTTTTGACTTGCCATTGTATAGTACAATGGCCGGTAGTAAATGAATGGGGGTAAGTGCTCTAGGGCTGGTAACCCAGGCTAGGTACCGGGGGGAGGGGGGGTAGTTACCCGGGTTAGGTCCTGTATAATGATAGAAAGAAAAGCTGATGATGAAAATTTAAAAAAGGCGCTGAAATAAATTTGAAGACATTTGGTGCGGTATGCGTCAAAATCTAGAAAGTGCCAATATGCGACAAAGTTTAACTGTGGAAGCTTTAAGCTCATCAAAATATGCCTTCTTGCCACTGCATATGCCCCAAGTGGACAGAGAAGATGATCTAAAGAGGCTGTGAGAGTGGTGAAACTCCTCCTCCTGCTCCTCCTCTTTGAGCCCAACCTCTTTCCCATTAGGCAATAGATAAGAGGGCATTTTGAGAAGGGGATTAATTAGCCAGCTACAAGTGGCAACTACCTTGAAAGTAGGAATTACGGACAAGTTTCTAGGTGTATTTGCCATATTCTTGGCCTTATTTATGAAGAAGTTTGCTGAAAAGTTGTTTGCCCCTAGCTTTATAGCTAATTTATAGCTAACAAACAAATTGTAACCCAATCAATGTCTTTATTGCAAAAAGATGAACATAAATTTAACCACACAGAGCTACATTTAGAAATTGCCCCGCCTAAACTCACCAAAATCACCCAAAAGAAGGGCAACGATAAGACTCAACATCTACATAGCTTTGCTCGACACTTCGCTCTTCAACTTCATCTTAAAAAAATTCTCTTGTGACATCCTCAGATAGCTGACATTATTCACATTTCCATCCAAGAAGATTGGCTCAATATAATCACGGCGACCAATAATAGCCCTAACTGCGATTTGTGACAAGTGCGAATACGCTACGGGAAAAAAGTAGGGGCCAGACGCTGTTGCAAAAAAACGCATAATTTAGTGCAATCTTAGCTAGACAATAAATGAAAAAAACTTTAAAGTGATACTTGGAAGCTTCTTAAAAAAAGTCCAATTAGAGCTAGCCTAAGGAAACTTATACAAAAAATGATCTCTAATTCCTGAGCTTTCTTGACATAAGAGCAAAAAATCTTTGGTTTCGTCTAAATCATAAATTAAAGCCACACGTTTTTTTCGAAGCTCTCAAGAACTAGATATCACTCCTCAAGAAACTACCGTATTTCCTGTAATAAAAACCTCGGGACCGACAGTCTGCTCTTATAGCGAGAGTGCTCTTATATCAAGTGCTCTTCTATCAAGAGTTTCTTTTTTTTTCAGTGCCTAGTCAAGAAAATAAAATCCTTTCATCACAACCGGCTTCTGCTTATGCCTCAACTCCAAGGATATGGGAGAACAGCCTTTTCGTCCAGAAGACACCAATTCATCGTATTTTTGCAATATCAGTCTGTTGAAGGCATGGAACTCTTTCTCAGGCAGATCATCTATTTCCTTCCTAAAAAGAGTTCGGCTATTTGACAAAAGTGTCGAAAGGTATCAGGGGTTGGTCAGGGGCCCGGTATTTTTTTTTACCCGGGTAATTATTTTTTATCGGGTAATTATTGTGTTTTGAATACGGGTCCAGACGAAACTTTAAGTTCGCTTTTTTGGGGATGTAGTAACCTCATTTTTGGCCCCTTGACGATGTGGGAGAGCTTAAGACATTAAGAAATCTCGTGCAAGGCACACCCTGGAATTTCGTATGGCCCAATTATTTCCGACATGCAGTTTTCGCAGTACATGCAAAACTTACCTCGACATCCATTGACAAGCACCCACTTCATGGGGACACGGTTTTAGCTCATCTATCTTGAGGTCATCATTCGGCTTCATCACACAAACGAAATAAATGTCGCCAGTGTTCTCGAATAAAGACTTGGTCGCGTGTCTAAACCAATGAGATGACAAATTTTTGGGGAAAATTTTGCTGACCTAAACCCGAGTAGTGAGACAAAGTCGGTGTTGATTCCGGTCTCTTCTAATACTTCACGCTGAGCTGCCTGCCCTATATTTTCGCCCGGATCAGCTGCAATTGGAAAGAATTGCTTTTACAGGTGACAGAGGAAAAAGTCTGAGTACCAGCTCCTCCAGGAAGTTTCCAGCCCAAATAGATGCCTTTTCGCTCTTTGATCAAGAGAATATCACCATTAGATCTGACCACCAGTCCCCCGGCTCCTACAGTTGTAAACGGATACCTGTAAAAGGGCTGGAATAAGCCAAAGACTAATACATGCAAAGCATACTTTGGAAGAGTGCAACAAGTCTTAGGAAGCCATTTCGTCAGCATCAAGTATTCGGGTTGAGCGTGATGGTAAACGAAGCTAAACAAATTGGTGATAGAACATAGACAAAAGAGCGGAGAAGCAAAACACACTTACCCATTTTGAACGAGAATAGGCACCAGCCAGCTATCCTTTAAAAATGTACAGGGTGGCGCTGCATAAACCCCCCCCCCATCGAAATTTGTTTGTTTTTGTTGCTGTGATCATCGTTAAAAACTATTATACGCCCCTCCCCCCCCCCAATCGTTTATAGAGCCGCTTCTCGAGTGATTTTTCTCTCAGGTATGTTTGTGTGCGCATATCAGCTCCAAGCCCTCGAGCATCCGATGCCCTCGTAAGGGGTCTTGAAAGTAAGAGATGCGCGCACAGAGGTTCGAAGCTTTCGTCGTGGTCTGAAGTGTAGATCCTCAAAGTAAGTGAGGGCCGGATTAATTAGAGAGTAGACGTGGTATGTGGATTGGTATAAGCAGAAGGCATACCTGTAAGTTAACCTTGAACCAGATGCCGTTGTAACCTTGCTCAATCCAGTGCTCTGTTGACTTCGTCAAAACTTGATCGGCCGATTCTTTCGTGAGGTGGACATATTGCTCGGGCAACACTGTCAGACCATTGTAAACGTCTTCAAACCTAAGACTGGTTTAGTATGACTGAGACCTATTATGTTTTTGAATAGGGGAAATGGCCTAAATGTTTATAAACTTTTGGGGGAGTTTCTTATTGGCCCGTAGTAAATGAATGAGGTGGGCAGGGGTACGTACCCTCATGTTACCCATAGTAAATAGAAGTACCCGTAAAAGATGGGGCACGCAACCCGAGTAAGTACCCCTCCCTCCATTTTTTGTTCTGGTAGTAAATGAACGTACCCTGGGGTACTTAGCCTTTTTTAGGAACCAGTCGGACAACACTGGGTAGCCCGGCTTTAACATCAACAAAAATGTTTGCCTGTTATCAAAACAGCGTCACAAGTATCAGTTGGATCAGCCATCCACTGCTTTGACGAATAAAAATAGGTGTGAACAAGAAAAGACAAGTGAAAGTAGCGCAAAATCAGCAGCTTCTCTGCTCACCTGTTCATTTCCATATCATGGGTGCTGGTTTTTGCCACCTTTGTGTCTTCTAAGAAATCCCCTTTGAATTTGCCACCAGATAAAAAGGCAGCTCGTTGTGAGACAAGGCTTGCCGCAAAATTGAGTAATCACTCATCATGTTCAGCCAAGTCGGCATCAATTCTGTCAACAAAGATAGCCTTTCTTGATCAGTCAGTCACCAGGTGATGAATAACGAGAATAACTAATGAAAGACGAAAAGGTGGCCGACTTTTTACAAGAGTCCTTACTGCAATAAACACCTGTGTTTGGAACAAGGCGAGATGTGGATGTCCACGATAACTCGGCACCACAAGAGACCGGGCTCGGAGTGCCGAATTATCGAGGTCCATTTCTCGATAAAACCACTTCTCGGCACCTTCCTTGGGGTGCCGGTTTAACAAGGGTTGACTGTAGGACGACAGAATTTCTGTCTGTCTTCTTCGATGTTTTCTCTATCTACAGGTTCTCTCCACATAAATGTGTAGTTTTAGATGGGTATTGTCTAAAATATTGGTCTTTACTCAAAATTAAGAACGACAGAACCACAGCGTGGTGTGTGTGTG
>BBSZ01014588.1:3166-19232 GCA_000981365.1 Subanguina moxae
TAATTTTTCTTCATAAGCAGATTAATGCTAGCCAAAGAAGCTTAGCAAATAGGTAAGCTGCTTTGAACTTATCCTTTATTTTGTTTATTATTTTTTAAAAACTGTTAGTTTTTAAAAACAGGAGCACTTGTTCAGTTCACTCAAACGGCTGGGCCAGTTCTTTTATATTTGCGCTTACACTTAGTGTCCAATCTGAGTTCCTTATCCTTAACTTTAAATAAGCCGAAGAATGCTCTTTGATTTGTGTTCTCATCTATTTCTAGTCTTTTTTTGAAAAGAAAAACATGATTTTAATTTTGTATGGTCTTTTGGTAGTTTTAAACACTCAAAACTACACTTAGGCATACACAGCTAAGCCTTAGGCTTAGGCTAGGCCAGCATAGATTAGCTGAGACTCAGCCTGTACCCTGGGCTTAGTGGTTCACGGCTCACACATAATTTGGCACCCGGGGCGAGTTGGGTGACGTCCTTGTACAATAGGGCCAAAAACCCTTTTGAAAAGTTTTAAAGTGGCCTAGGACAGGCAAGCGCAGGTTAGCCATGAACCACTAAGCTTAGGTGAAACAGGGCATACACCGGGTGCATGTGTATAGCATGCATACCAGAGCGTCTTTATGCGGTAGGTCCCTATAAGGGAAACTATCTTCAACATCTTCTCTTTTACCTGAGTGGGCCCTCCTTACAAACTGCCCCCCCCCAAATTGAGTTTTGAGTAGGATGAAGCAGTATTTGCATGTCCCATTCCGCCTAGACTTGATTAAACAGCACTAGATATTTTTGCAGGCGCTAACCCACATAAAGGAGAATGCTGAGCCAGCTAAAGCTGCAGGAGGAGGATACCAAGACCAAAGTGGAGGAGGGCTGCAAAAGGCTGAACATAATGCCAACTCTGGACTTGAAGCAGAAAATTGGAGAGACCACCTTTTCACTTGGCTTTATTCTCCGTAGTTTGGCTGGCAAGGACGACAAGTGGTGGGTGGAATGCACTTTACTTCCCAAAACTATCTAACTTCCTCTGTAAAGGGACAATTTAATGGCTCAAAAGAAGCTTTCGCGAGTGATTGTCACCCAGATCTCTGGCATTGGCTATCTCTCCTACATCTACCGCATCAAATTTTTCTTCGATGGGGTCACTCAGCCATTCCCAGTCATCTTGAAGGTTGGTTTTTGAGTGGGTTTTTGGGAAGTCGAAAGTGTGCACATTTTGCTGGGGCATCAAGGTATACAACCCTGATAAGTGGTATTCTCTGACTCCAGGCATACAACTAAGCCTTAGGCTTAGGGTAGGTTGACATAGGTTAGTCGTAAGCCGGTGCATATCCTGTCTCACCTAGCTTCAATGGTTCACGGCTAACCTAGGGTGGCCTACTCTAGTCCTAAGCCTCAGTTGTATGCCCAAGTGTAGTGCCTGACGTTTTTTTAACTTGGTTTTCCAAAGCAAATATGGTAATTTTCGACTTTCACCAAGTTTAGTGATTCAAAAAAAGTCAGCCCTGTGCTAACTTCATTCAGTTGAGACGAGCCCTTCTCTGAGTGCTTAAATAGCTGTTTCCTACACGTTTCAGGTCCTAAAAAACCCAAAAAAGTAGTTAGAACCGCTTTTTGGAAGGAGTTGTTATAACTAACTTTAGCCATTTCAAAAAATCTAGAAGCTACATTTTTCAGTCACTCAAACACTTGATTTCAACTCCACTTTAGGTGCCCACTGTAATGCACATTCCCACTATCAACGCACTAGCGGACGATGCTTTTGTAAAACTTTGTTGTTTGGCTCTTTTTTAAATTCCAGCCAATTTTTAGCTGGAGGACTTTGCAGTCAAATTGGCTGAGAGACATGACAAAGAGGTTTTTTTTGGCGAATCTCAGCCAATAAAATTGGCGATAGTAAGCACCAAACAATTATACATCTACAGATCTATTTCTACAATAATTTTGCCAAAAGAATCAAGCACGTGCATCTGGCCAAAATCTTCAACTCGAGAACCAGCTATTCCACTGATGGCTTGGAGAATGCATGCATTTTGATGGAGGACATGGGAGTGTATGGAGTAATGCCCAACCTAGTCACAGGCATCACTAAAGCACAGGTGCTGTTGAATTTTTATTAATTTCTGACCAAAAAGCAAACAATTTGTGCGTAGGTGGAAGCCCTCATCAAAAATGTGGCCGAAATTCATGCAATCTCTTTGTCCATCCCCAACTCTGCAGAAGTGTGAGTTTATTCAAGAATTTTCAAGAATTTGTGTGTTTTTACGACTGTAAGGGCTTTTTTTTTATTTTGTGACATTGCGCCAATTCAAAAATTTTGTTTTTGTCTTGAGCAGAAAATATAGCTATAACGACCAAAAAGTTCGATCCACAGCTGGGTCCGACCATTTTTTTTACTTCATTTTTGACATCTTTTGCCAATTTTGATATTGATGTCTCTAAGGCAAAAAATCGCAAGGATTCTGAATTTGCCGGTCGTCCAGAATCTTTGCCATTTTTTGCCTTAGAGACATCAATATCAAAATTTGCAAAAGATGTAGAAAATTGAGGAAAAAAATGAACGGACCCAGCTGTGGATCGAACTTCTTGGAGTGATCGTTATAGAGAGGTTGGACTGTGTACGAATATGTTTACACACTTTCAGAATTGAAAAACTCCGCTTCACTGCTCCTCTTGATCAAGAGGTAAGTACTGTGTTGCCGCGTAGTCATAAAACTAGGAGGCCCAGCTGCGGCAATGCCGCATCACTACCGACTTTTTTTATGCATCCAGAGCTGCTACTCGAGTGATTTTTCTCCCAGGTATGCTTGTGTGCGCATCTCAACTCCAAGCCCCCGAGCGCCCCTGTAAGGAGACTCGCAGGGTTAGAGATGCGCGCACAGACTTACCTGCGACATGAATCCGTGCAAGACTCTTGATCAAAAAGTGGTGGGTGGAAGCCGAAATTATTCCAATCGCTCACATACTGCTTCTATATCAGTCTTTTATTTAAAACTTTAGGACGGACAAGCCAAGACAGCAGCTGTAGAAAATTTATTGAAGTTGCCGCATGACTATTTTCGCCGACATCAAAAAGCCTTGCAAAAAGTGGCCAGAGAGAACGAGCTAATGTTGTTTGATTCCCACAAACACTTTGGTAAATTGTTAAGCCATTTATAACCAATCACAGACAACAATTCGACTTTTGAAACACGCTTATAGGAACACCTCCAGTGTTGTGTCACGGCGACTTCTGGTCCAACAACGTGTTTTTCGAGGCCAATGAGGATGGGACAATAAGTGAGGAACTATATGCAATATTTGATTGGCAGTTTTCTCATCCAAGTTAGTTTTTGTTCAGCCAGAGGATTGGTTCATCTCGCAGCCTTGAGTTAAAAATTCTGGCTCTATTCTCTGTCTTTTGCTATCGTCCTCTGCTACTCGCCTTTGATAATCTTCTCTTTTGTTCTATTCGGCTAAATTGAAAGCTGAAACTTGGAGCTAGGGGAGAAAAAATACTTTTTGCTAAAGCAAGGGTTAATTAAGCAGAATACAAAATATATCTTTGCTGAAAATCAAAAAAAACATAGAAGATTACTGAGGGCCATAGCTAGTAGGCGACAGAAGACGATAAAAAACATAATTAACAGGTGATCAGGCAAAATCTGAACCGTAGTAAACCTCTCAATGTCGTCTGAGTAAAACTTTTGTCTGGGTAAAGCTCGGTTGGCCGCAAATGTTGGCTGACCGACATCCCTATAAATGTTAAAAAACAATGTTAAGAGCTACTGTACAAGCCAACTTCAACGTCGTAATTAATTATCATGTATTTTATTAAGTGATACAATAGCGATTGGCTAAATAGATAGGATTGATAGGCTGAAGGAACGATTTAGTGTCCCAATCATACAAATTTATTTCTATCCTTGTACATTTAGACACCGGATTGATTGATATTGCTCGCCTCATTTTGTGCTGTGTTAATGCTTCGCTTAAGCTGCGCTACCTAGACGATTGGCTCAGGCTTTACTTTGAGTCTTTTAGTGAAGGTTGTCATAAAAGCGAGGTGAAGAATCCCTACACTCTGGATTTGGTTCGAAAAATGTTCCGGTAAAATTCTCCATTAAATTTTTGTATACTTCTCTTTTAATCAAAATCATTTCAGTTATCAATACCCATCAGAAATGCTTTTTTCATTTATGATTTTATTGAACCACTATTCCAGGATTGAAGATGAGGGTCTAAAAACTGCACTTTTAGGAAGAATGGTTTCCAGTAAGAAATTTTTTGGTGGAGTTTTCAATAGCACTGCAATTTTAGGCTTTGAAGTAATTAGAAGGGACTATGAATGACAAATTGATATGATAAATATGAAATCAACATATGGTATCCAATAAAATATTTCCTTTTATTTTGATCACGAAATAAGCTTCGTTTATAAAATTAATAAAAGTAGAGAAATTTTTAGTTAAAATTCTTGACACAGGAAAGTTACTATCAGTGATTTAAAACCGCAAACAAGGTGTAACGCCAGAAGACCAGTTGAACTGGTGACTCTGACGCCAATTAGTCTCAAACATCAGTTTGCGTAAATATTGTCCTTACCATTCCTGAACATCCTCCAAACTGCATAAATGTCCAAAGAAGTGGAGCAACGCATAATTAAATTACCCCGTTCATTCAAAGGTCAACAATAAAATGGCAAAAAAATAAAGAAAATGATCAATTGCCTTCGAGTTCCTCCTCAGAATCGTCTCTGTGGCCTTCATCGTCTTCTTCACCACCGCTTAGAGATCCTTGGTCATCGCTAAAGGCCCCAAATTAGGTATGCCACAAAATAATGAGATGTTCAGAAACTACAAACCTTTCATTTCCGACATCCAAGAATCGTATAGATTGAGAATCAACTTCCATTTCACAGAATCGACCACCAAACGAATTTGTACCAATCTTCATCGACTCCATGCTGTCAATTTGCTTTATTTGGCTGATGAGCTCCCTTGCTAAATTAATACAATGATTAATTTACCTCACCAGAGCTTTAATATTCCGTTTACAAGGCATGACAAGAATTTAAACCACCTTGAAGCTATCATAACTTAAAAACTTATGAGTTTCAAGGCGGTAGAAACTTTGAAACACCCTATACTTACCGGTATCGTAGGTGATTTCATTGCCTGAGAGATTCAGCTGTTTTATAGCGCTTCCAGACTTGACCAATTGCACACAAATCTCTTTTGATCCCTTGTTTCTACAAAGGCAGTCGCCAAAGTCAACTGATTCTAAAGATGTCAAGCTGGAAACAGCCTAAACATGGAGACATCCAAGACCCATAAAAAGAGAAAATCTAAAATACCTGCGCCATAGCCATGGATCCTTTCTCGCCAAATGTGTTGTCATTAAGATTTAGCACTTTTAAATGAGGACTACTACGAACTGCTTCCGCTAGATTAATTATCCCTTCAGCTTTAATTCCATTCTGCGGCATTACAATTTCTTCCAGAGTACCGATTTGCTGCGATAAGACTCATAAAGCTCCGAACGGATAAATTAGGTTGTTAAACAAAGACCTCCCCAAAAAAAAGCTTATGGAATTGTGTTTTTTCTCCAAATTTTTAAATTCCTTTTAGAAGTATGACGCTTATTTTGAAGCTAAGCTCCCGGATAACGAAATAAGGGGTCGCGCTTGCAAACAAGCTAATAAGGTAAGAAAAAATACAATACGAGAAACATCTTTTTAAATGAAGAGGGTTCTGTTTAACATGCACTCATAGCATATGAGACCACAAACCTTGAAAGCTTTTGCCAAAGCAGTTGTTGAATTATATTCTAGACGATTACGACCAGCAATAAAGGTTTGAAGTCGAAGAGGGGTCCCAAACTCAACAGATTTTTTGTAGCATTCTATCAGACATTCAGCGATCGTCTAAGTAAAAATAGACATAATAATTTCTGCATCACGAGAAGCTTTTTTAAATATTAAACTTGCCACTCCTGCAATTCCAAGCCCACAATTGTTAAGTTTTAAAACACGCAATTCGCAGGCGTCTTCACTAGATAAATATTCCTTGATTCCCGGCATAGCCATCGGTCCAATTGCTGAAGAAAAAAGTGTAAGGTCTGAAAATAAGTAAAGGGAGCCAGACCATTGTCACTAAGATCCAGCTCAACCAAGCGCGCTCCGCAGAAACTCATGGCACCACACAAGGTCTTCTAAACTTTAAGTAAAGTGATTTAATGTAAAATAGATAAAATTACTAATGTCCTAGGGATTTCTTCTTTCAACCGGCCTGTGAAGAGATCACTCCAGAGCGCTCTCCTAAAAATCACGCCAAATAGAGTTGCCGCATTATCTCTGACGGTCTCCCTTTTTGATTCGAAATTAACACTGTGTTTTAGCACTGTGCCTTTAAAGTGCTAAACCAATAAGCTGCAAGTTGGGTGGTAACTTTCCCAATGCCTGTTCACGAAGCCAAAGTAAGAATTTTTTGGCGAAAAACACGATGTTAAGAACACCATTTTGAATCAAGGGGCAATTAGAGATAGTAAAATGTGCATGATCAAACACACCGGAACTACCTTAATTCAGGACGTCCTTGCAATGCGTCAGCAATGGGATTTGTCGCTTCCACTCCCAAGGTATTGCCACGCAGTTCCAAAGTATCGAGAATGTCACAATCCCGAATCTTCTCAGCCACCGATTCACCTAAAGATACACGTTAATATAATATGCCGTATAACCTCTATTAATCCCGCCCCCCAATTGTTGGTGGTTGAGCCGTGAAAAATCGCTGCCCACCAACCGCCGTGACTAGAGAGATAGATTAACAGAGGTTTTACGGTACTCTGAAATAGACAGAAAATTATACCGACCATCTTGCTCAGTATTCAACTTGAGCTGCTGCATTGCAAATGACAAATGACCAACAGTTGACATTATGTACCGCAACCTACAATTAATGACGATCTAACAGACCAATCAACTATCTATGACATAATCACATCACTCGTAGAAATGACAAAAGAGGAGAGGGAATTTTTATTAAAAAGTGCAAATTAAAAGAAAGCATTTTGAGACTTTTGAATTTGCCAAGAAATTCCCTTTTTAAAAAACGTTTTGCATTCAACCTCTTCCGCGAAGTTTATTTTTGAATCTTTTGCCACCATAATTGTCTCTCGTTTCGGGCTTTCTCATAAACTTTTCATCCTACAGTGCGATTGCCATTGACAATATTATTGATAGTACCGGTAGATTATAGCATTTCAAGATGTCATCTGAAGAAGAACAAGCAATCCCAGAAAGTACTTCGCAAACTAGAAGAAGTCGAAGAGGACAGGTGTCAAGTACCAAATCAAAACAGCAAAGTGCTTTGGAGACTTTGAAACAAGCGCGGGCAAAGGGATCTGTCTACCGAAAAAAGGTTTTTGCACGATTGTCAGAGACAAAATATAATTTGCCGCTTTCTAGGTTGATGATCTAATTCCTGAACTTTTTGAGGAGGTAGATGATGCTGTCTATCAAGCGAAGAAGTTGGAGCAAAGAACATTTGTGGACAAAGATGGCAAATACTTATCTCCGTGTCGCCATAACTGACTTTTAAATTTTTTAAGGTGGGGAAGGTTATTCTACTGAAAGCGATGAATCTGATGGTTATAATTCACCTGATAAATGTCGGTCGCGTAGGAACAAGGATCGCCATGCGGATGCAAAAGGCTTGTTAACCTTTTTTTTGTCAGCTGTTCAAAATTAACTTTTTAGAGAAACCGAAGAGGAGTAATATTAAACAGATGTTTCAACTTATGAACAAGAACAAAGCGCAAGATGAGGTAATAGTTTCATTGTTATTTTCTCCGTCTGCGCAATAAGATTTCTTAGAGCTCCATCAAATTGGATTCTGATGACATTCTCAAGGAGTGCTTAGCAACAATCAGCAATCAAGACAGCTTAGGCTTAGAAGCAATTCAACATGACAGTGATTTGGCTGCGCACCGAGATGTTGAATATACTATTCCAGTTGAGGCAGATGAAAATACATTGGTTATCAATCAAAGGGAAGTGTTAAAAAACAGGCATTTCAAAGCCGATGAGCCTTCAATTGAAGTTCCTCCTGAAAAGTGCGTCATTTAATCCTGTATCTTTGTAAAGTCTTTCGTTTAGGAATCCTTTCAAACGTGCTACATCTCCAGTCGTTTCAGCACGTCCAGTTAAAATGAGTCGTCCGATGATGCTCGAAGAGTTCGGTGATTCGGCAACTTTCGAAGCTAATGAGGTGGATCTTCCAATGGTTGAAAAGGAAGAAATGAGCACGGCGCATAAAAAGGAAGAGCTGGAAAATTATGCGATTGACCAAAAGAAAGGTGAAAGCTTTGTGCGATTCTTCTACCTCGATGCTTATGAAGATCCTGTGAAACATCCGAGTATGACAATTTGATTTCAGCTTTCCAAAATTTCTTAAATCTCTTTTTTTATTCAGGCGTTGTGTACTTATTTGGCCGAATAGAAGTTGCCAAAAAAATTTTTGAAAGTTGCTGCATTGTACTCAAGAATGTGTATCGACAGATCTTTTTTTTGAAGCGGAGCAAGGTGAAATCACCATCGGCAAATTTTCTTTTTTCTTGTTTACTTGGTCAGTTGTCAGGATATTCCGAGTCAGGAGCTAATCGATGAAGTTGTGGACTGCATGAAAACTCACTTTAGTATCACCAACTTTAGGCATAAGGTGTGCATTGTTTTTCACTCTATTTTTGCGTAATATTTGCTATTTAGATATCGGAGAAAAAGTTTATTTGCAAAAACAATAAGCTTCCCAAGGAAGGGGAAGTTCTGGAGGTTCATTTTGATGTGGGTTTATAACCTCTTTTAGAATGGTGTATGTGATACGTTCCTTACTTTTAGGCTAATTGTGGCCGAGTTCCTGCAGAAGTGGATGGAGATCAGAGACTCTTTGGCAGATATGGTAAAACATTCAGTCACGTCTTCAATACTTCATCAACAGCTTTGGAAAGAATTGTGACAGAATTAGAAATCAAGGGGCCAGGGTGGTTGGAACTTGTAGATGCAGGTTTGTTAGGTGCACTAAATGAAATTATTACATGTAATTTTAAATTTATAGAAAGGGTGGAGTCTGGCGTTTCTTATTGCAAGCATGAGTACAATGTGGATATGACGCGAATGAAAGGCATTTCTGTGCCTTCCAGCTCTTTAAAGATTCCTCCTCCTCCTCCTATTTGTCTCCTCTCATTAAACATTTTAACAGTCCTCAATGAAACTGGAAGAGATAAAGAAAGACAGGTTAGTTAGTTGAAGAGAAAATTAGACAGAGTGTAACGAGAATTGTAGCAAAATTTCGGCGCTACTGTATTATTCGCCCCTCAGAAAATTGATATTCAACATCGGTTAAAAGTTTTACGTGTATTTTTGTAGATTGTTATGCTCTCGCTGCTGTACAATGACAGTTGCTCTCTGTTGAGGCCTCAGCTTGACGTTAAAAGCCTAAAAAGATTTTGTAGTACGTGATTTCTGGCTTTTGATCAACCTCGTAACCGCAAATTTCAGTTGTTGCCAGTTTGAAGGGTCAAACCTTGCCATTCAATTTGAGCGATGTATTAAAACAGAGGAGAATTGGCCAGCTTGTTACAACAGTGAGCGATGAAAGAACTCTCTTAAACGCGTTTCTTGCAAAGCTGACTGTCCTTGATCCAGATCTCATTATCGTAAGTTAGTCGATAAATTGTAGGTCTACTTGATTAGTGTTTTAGACTCCTGATTTATCTGAACAACTTGATTTTCTGACTTCTCGCATTGAGAAATACCGTTTGAGAAACTGGGCTCAGTTGGGTCGTTTAAAGCGCAGTGGAGATATATCAAAACTAAATCGGTCAAAGACTGTGCAATGGGAAATGACTGCAGGAAGGCCCTGGTTGGACTTGAAGTAATGTGTGGACTTTCTTTTAGAGTTATTGATAGTTTTTAATCAGATCGGCAGCGGGTGAATTAGTAAAATTGCGAAGTTTTGAAATGTCCGAACTGGTTGCACAACTTTTGAGGCCATTGGTAAACAATAAGGTGCAACGGGTCGATTTATCTGCGGAACAAGTAGCTGAGCCATTCATGTTGGTCTACTAGCCTACTTCGTACGCTCTGCACTTTTATTTTTCTATTCCAGATCCTCGACGCCTAAGATTTCCGTCGCAGAATTGATTGATTGGAATTGGATGGAAGTTCTTTTGTGTCTGAAAATTATCGATCATCTGGACGCCATCCCCCTTTTCGTTCAAATCACCCAAATTGTTGGTGGTATAATGGTTTGTAGCTGTTTTATCCGAAGAAAGTCATTGCTTTTGTTTACAATTTTAGTCGCGCACGCTGATGGGAGGGCGTTCAGAGAGAAACGAATACCTCCTTCTACATTCGTGTTATAAAAACAAGTTTGTTGCTCCTGATAAATTGTTTGGTTTAAAAGGTACTGATACTTCGTGGGGTATTAGTCGTCAACTAATTTCTTAGGCGCTGAAAACAAAGGGGCACAATACACTGGAGGTCTGGTCTTAGAGCCGAAAAAAGGTTGTGTTTAATCATTATTGGCATTACCTTTCCATTTTTAGGGCTATATGAAACTTTTGTTGTGCTGCTTGACTTCAATAGCCTATACCCGAGCATTATCCAGGTTCCAAATTGCATTAAAATTATATGAAGAAATTAGTTTTTAAAATTTAGGAGTTTAACATCTGTTTTACCACGGTCCAAATTTTGATGTTTATTGATAGTCTTTAAATTTGGGTGCAGTTTCAGATTGACGAAGCTTTCATGGAAGTGGTGAGCATGTTTTCAACAGTGTTTTGAGTTATTACTTTTAAGACTTGTAAATATTATGGACTGAAATTGGCACAATTAACAATTGAAAAAAATTGCATACGCGCGAGATTTGCAATAGATGTCTTGCTATCATTTTATGATCATGACTTTATTATTTGTTGCGATAAAAGCCTGCTCATAACTAGGCGTGTGGGCTACTAAGCATTCACATTACGGTGTAGGTTTGCCTTAGTTAATATTTCGGTTTCTTCATGTTTCAGGTGTGTTTGTGCATAGGTCTCAACTACAGCCACTCATCGCCTGCTTATAGGGGAATCGGGGGCTTGGAGTTGAGATGAGTGCGCAAACGTATCTGAGACATAAACTACTCGAAGCAAGCAAGACTCAAAATTAAAAAAAAAAGACTCAAATGTGTGAAAGTGCCAACTGAAATTTTGATGGAATTATTTGTAGAAAGAGTCGGATTTGCCACAAATGCCTGATAGAAGTAAACCGGATGGAATTCTGAAGACTGAAATTCGAGAGCTTGTAAGTCGCCGAAGAGAAGTGAAGAATTTAATGAAAAAGGTTCCTGCTGATTCAGACCTTTACAAACAGGCTAGTGCTATTTTCAGCAAATTAGTTAGGCACACATGTATTGGTGATATAAAAAAATAGTGTTGATTTGCTCTCTCAGGATGTTACTTCTAAAGTTCATATTTACTTAAAAATATAGAATTATACAATATATAGTAACAACTGGACAACCCAAAAAAGAATAAAAGCTTTTCAGAAAAAAACCCATTTAAGAAACTAGGGGCACTTCTCGCTTTTTTCGGTTAATCACTAGTGCATGTAAAAACCAAAAATAATCTAGCCAATTTATTATTTTTAGTACAATGTTCGCCAACTAGGTTTGAAATTGACTGCCAATTCTATGTACGGATGTCTTGGGCTGCCTCAGTTCAGGTATTTTTAATTTATATTTTTTATTTTTTCTCTTCCAGTTTGTTCATTCCAGATTTTATGCGAGAACTATTGCTGCAATGATCACTTCCAAAGGACGTGAGGTACTTTTCTCTTTGGTTTTTCTTCTTCGTGTCTATTTTCTCTAGGTTTTGCTCCGCGCGAAAGATCTGGTTGAAGCTGAAGGGTTTTCTGTAATATACGGAGATACCGATTCCATTATGGTAGTTTTCAGTTTATTGGTCGTCTCATTTTTTTACTTCTTAGGTGAACACAAACTGTACCGATCTTGAAAATGCTAAGCGAATTGGATATAAGGTAGCAATGGCATGAATCGTCCAACGCCTGTTTTAATGGGACTGTTTAGCTAAAACAAATTGTGAACAAGAACTATGAACTTCTGGAGTTGGATATTGATGGAATCTACAAAAAGCTCCTGCTTATAAAAAAGAAGAAGTATGCTGGCCTTTCCGTTGATATGAATGATGAACGTATTGAAACCACTGAGATGAAGGGACTTGATGTGGTTAGAAGGGATTGGTCAATTCTAGCTAAAGAAATAGGAGAGTAGGTCTTGATTTCTCTTCGTGAAAAATATAGCAGAACCATTTAGGCAGATCGTTAGCCTCATTCTTTCACCTATGTCACGAGATGACTTGGTCAGCGAAATTCGTCGCCGTCTTTCAGAACTTAAACAAGATGTTGAAGAGGAACGAGTGCCAATGGAACAATATGTAATCTTGAAGGTGCGTTGCGCGTTTTTATTTTCTTGTGATATTTACAAAAATCTTATTACCGTTTAGCAATTGACACGGCCGCCAGAAGATTATCGTGATGCAAATACTCAATCTCATGTTCTGGTTGCTAATCGCTTGAACGCTTCTCAGAAGTTTAACTTTAAAAAGGGTAAAAAACATTAAAAAGGGTGTGTTTGATCCTAAAAATTTTAATTTTGTCAGGTGACGTGATTAAGTTTATTATTTGCCGGGTATGATTTCAGCTTTTTTCGTAGCTTCATTCCCACCTTGCAATTTAGGATGGTTCTACAAAGAGCGCTACCCAGCGTGCTTATCATCCTTCTGAAGTACAAGGAAATTCTGGACTAGCAATAGGTAGCTTAAAGAGAATCATATACAACACATTAATCATCTTGTGTTCTTAGACTCGAGGTATTATCTTGAGCATCAAGTTAGCCCGGTAATTTCACGTCTCTGTGAGCCTATCGAAGAGCTCGCCATTGTCATCGCAGAAGTTCTCGGTTAGGCTTTTAAATTATAAAAATATTGCTCTGTAATATTTTGTTGCTTTTAACTCAAAAATAAATATTCTATAAAATATTCCATTTCTTTGGAACAAGTCTTTTTATTAGTTCCTTTATAGTTATTTTTAAAAGCCTTGTTAAGTACTCTACGTGGTAGTAACGGGGAGAATTTGGACCGACTCTTTTATAGCTTGCTACCTTTTGAAAGGGCACTTATATGTAAAAGTTGAAGAGTTATCGATTTAAAAGTTGTTTCCAAGATGGAACTACACCCGACTCGCCTCTGCCTCAACTCGCCTTCCCAACTCATTTGTTTGTTTTCATGTATTTTTTTGACTAATTTTTAGAAGACCATATTCTATAACATGTGAAACGAAGCACGCGCTGGCTTGCGTCTAACCTGCGCTGGCCCACTCTAAGGCTTAGTTGTGTGCAACAGGGTAATTTGTCGGAATTTAGAAAGCATCACTGACCATGTATTTATATATGGGCACATAATTCTACACGTTACTTAGGGTTTTCCAGGGGTATTTGGTTGCTTTATGATTAAAAACATTTAGTTGTGAGAGACGAGTCAGTCCAGGGCTGAGTTGCCTTTTTACCGTAAGAGCGTACTCTCAGGGCCAGGAATGTAGACGTAAACGTTTTTTGCGTATTTAACATACAAAGTGAAGGACAAAGATTTAGTACCAATTTTTCTAATAGTGGCGACATCCTTTCTGGTTTTTGGGAGCTTTTAGGATTGAGTCGTACGAAAAGACTGTGAGTTACACGAAAATGCGACAAATGCAGTACAATTTTTTCTAAAAACTAAATGCCCGAGAAAAATGCTAAGCTTAATTTTTTTTAAGTACATATTCTCTTTAGGTTTGGATACCACCCGTTTCTATCAGCGATTGGCGGACGCTCAAACAAATGATGATGTTGAAATTGGAATAGGGCTTGAGCAAGATTTCGACGGATGCGAAGGGTTCTCATTAGAATGTATACAATGCAAGAAACTTTCAATAATCAGAAGTGCTGTATCTGGGAAGGGGAGGGAAGCACAGTTTGCGCTAGAAAAGTGTTCCGAATGCTCTGTCCAGTTTGCTCCTAAGTTTGGATCGATAATAAAGCAGTTGGTTTTGGCGATGAAAACTCAAGTTAAGAAAAACATTCAGGTATTTAGGCTTAGGCATAAGTCCAATAAATATTGAACTTGTGTCTTCCGCTTTAAAGGGACATGCCGGTGCATGGCCTCAGAGTGCGCGGCTATGTCCCTTTAATTGACATCTCACACACTAGCTTATTGCTTTAGTGTCCTTACGTGTGCGATGACTTTACTTGCAATGCAGAGACTAAACTTCCCAACCCTGAGCAGTGGACTACTGATGGTTGTGTTTGTATGCAGTGCCAGAATGGTGTGATGAGAAAAAGCGTACGACTTTTTTGATTTTGTGTTTTCTCAACTGTAAATTTTTTTTAGTATTCTTGTAAGAAACTCTTTGATCAGCAATGCTTTTACAAGAAAATATTTGACCTGGAAAGTTTTTTAATAAGGGATTGCGCGAAGGATGAACAATGTAGGTCTTTCTTAGTCTTTGGTGATTAATTTTCTAATGTCAATTTCAGATAGTCTCCGAAGCCGCCCTAATTTTAAAGAAATAGCCAAGGACTACAAGAAGTGCTTGGATGTGGTGGATCGTTTTATCTTACTGAACGATTTCAACAAAGTGGACTTATCTGTCGTCTTTGCTCCTCTCTTTAAATTCCCCAGTAAAAATTAATTTTACTCACTTTCCAAATCATTGACTGATTATTCAAATTTTGTCTACCATTTTTGTTTTGTGGATTCCATTTCGCAATGAAAAATAAATTAAGAAAAATTTGTGAGTTTGGTTAACAGGAGTGGTGCCGTGCAGCAAGGTTATTTTAGGTAAAGAAAACTTTTTGTGCGGCGAGTTTCAACCATTTATTTTTTTGGTGAAAAAAAAATGTTTTGCCTCGAGGGACCAAGGTAAACAACCTTGTAATTGGTATTTGTAGACCCCGCACACTACGCCTGGGCATACAACAAAGCTTTAGGCTTAAGGTATGCCAATGTAGGCTAATCGAGACTCAGAGCATACCCTGTTTGATCTAAGTTTAGTGATTCATGGCTAACAAATAATTTGGCACCCGGGGCAAGTTGGGCGAGGCGAGTTGGGTGTCGTCCGTGCCAATTATCTTGGTTTACATTGACTTTTTTTGTAAAACAACCTTTTTGATAATATTTCTAAAGAAAGGGCACAAAACAACTTATTTTAGTGATCGCATTTATTGAGCTAAAATTCCGCCACCAATTTGACAATCAACAGTAAAATTACAAGAAAACTCAAAGCAATTAATATTACCAAAAATGTGGCGAGAATCTTTCTCTGGCGAGCTGTACTGCATTGACGGGAAGGAGGGTTTGTGCCTAAATAGGATCAAAAATCTGGCGCTACTCGGCTATAAAAAAGAATATGGAAGAATAGGGCCACTTTGTAAAAAGGGCTACTAAACCAAATTTTATTGGGAAGAAGGGCTATATAAGGGGGGGGGGGGCGAGGGACTAACCACAATTTCTTGGAGCTGGCAAACCTGGTTGTGTAGGATTGACAGTGTTATTCGCTCTGAAGTCTCGCCTCCAATTGTTTTCAATAGGACTGGCGAAAGCTCTGCCAACCACTGGAGACTCCACTCCTATGGCTGCATTGTAGCTGGGAGGAGGAGTGCAACTTCTGTAATTGTCCTCCATCCACACTTAATACACTTCAAAAGTTACTTATCACACACACTACACACGTACTCGTTCGGTACGTGACAAAATAACGCCGCGCCAAAATATCGCCACGCCAAAACATCGCCGCGGATAAAACCCCGCCTGCCATAACATCGCCGGACATAATATCGCCGGGACAAAACATCGCCAAATGTCTTTAAAGTATTGTGTATGGGGAATCAACAAAAAGGTTATTTGAGTCCACTTTTTTTATTTTACAGACAATAACCTGCAAAAAGACTAAGAATAAATGCAGTCAATAAAAATAACATGAATAATATAACAATAATAATAT
>BBSZ01014591.1:14992-29902 GCA_000981365.1 Subanguina moxae
TTTTTGTAATGAAGATACTTTTCGAAACAGGTTTATTTCAACATAATTCAGATAAGATTTTCTTAATAGGCTGAAGACTCATTTCCACCGGCCTCCGTGCCATCGGCCTCAGTGCCTCGAGACTCATTCCCACCGGCCTCCGTGCCATCGGCCTCAGTGCCTCGAGACTCATTCCACCGGCCTCCGTGCCATCGGCCTCAGTGCCTCGAGACTCATTCCCACCGGCCTCCGTGCCATCGGCCTCAGTGCCTCGAGAGTCATTCCCACCGGCCTCCGTGCCATCGGCCTCAGTTTTAATTTCTAGTTAGTTTAAGAATTGTTTAGTTACTTTACGTGGTTTTTTTTTTATGGTCATTTAATCTAATTTAATTAATTGTTTGAATCCAAATGCGGAAAAATATTTTTCGTCGGATTCAAATTTTTTTTTAAATTTACTCTAATAAATTTGAATCCGCTCCTATTTCAAAAATCCGTATTTTCAGTGAATCCTGGATTCAAATTGCCAAAAAGTTTAATCTGCGGTATTTCAACGAGATTGTTTTTTACTTTGAAAGTTGAGACTTTAGGAAAGCGAATAACATCAAACTTGTGAATAATTTAAATCCAATTGATCATCACATTCTTGTTTGACACTGTCTAACCGATTTCAAACTCTTCTAGTCCCTCGCGGCCGACATTAGTCAAATTCCTGCTTCAATCAACCATTCGACGACTTGAGCTTTCTCTTGCACAGCATGCGAAATGGCTCGAAGTCAAAAAACTAGCCAGAAGAAAAATGCATTCTTGGCAACGATAAACACACATTGCTTTGGCAGGTTTCGTATGAGCCGCTTTCCTGACATCTCAGCATTCGAATTAAAAAATATCGTTGAAATTTCGCGAATCTAAAAAGTTGCAAAGAAAACAAACTCAAGCGAATAAATTTCCACATCCTGTGCTTCCAAATAAATAAAAAAATTGCTTGCAGGTGCAATCCTAGCTCTTGCACTAGCTGATGGGTTAAAACCAAAAGAGTGTCTTCAATTATATCTTAGGCTAAAAGATGAAGTATTCAACTCGACTCAAAGACCATATTCAGCCGAAAATATTGAGAACTTTTTACAGGTATTTAAGGATTAAAAAATTAGTCAGTCTGCTCTCATAGCAAACTTTAGCAACAGTTTGGAACTTACAGAACGATGGCAGACCTCAAAAGAACAGATGTGAAGTTGGTTTCATCACTAAAATTTTTTTTTCAATGACCCTCTTTCAGGGTGATGGTCACGGCTACTCGTGCAGATATCAATCCACCTGAGCTTATTTTGTATAGAAATTATGTCCCGTGTAGCTCAAAGCTGTTAGTCAATGAGAAGACTCATGCAACTAGCAGCAAGAAGTTTGTTGACCCTAAAAATGTAATCATTTGGAAAGCAGCAAGGGCATCCAGGTAATTTATATTCTGCATTTTCAAAAAAAAAAAAAAGAAAATCTATAACTGTTTAGTGCAGCACCAACCTATTTTCCCAGCGTTAATGGCTCTATTATGGATGGTGGATTAATTGTGAGTTAAAAAACGGTGATCCTTATTTCGGGGCAAAACCTTTTATTACACCGTCACTTTATCCTTCGCTGCCCGTAAATGATTCAAAACTTCGACTTCAGGTGTTTATAGAGATCGAGGGACTATAAGCGTGACATTGATCAGATTTTTGGAGGATGGTTTAGGAACTTTTGAGAAAAAGAGGTTGAGTTTAGCGGTATTGTGTTAAACTTGTTAAAAAAAAATATTGATTGAGTGAAACTCATCAAAATGTTCACTAATGGAAACATTTATTCTTTTCGAAGAGTGGTTTAGGGTCCCTAAATTAGGGAGCACAAAAATCGTGAAGAACCTTTGTCAAGTGAGCAAATAAGTTTTTATTACATTTCCAGGCCAACAATCCCTCAGTCGATATGCTAACCGACATTCAGCTCTGTAATGCAGCTTTGCTTGCGGAAGCAAAAGAACAACCTAAACAAGTGGCTTGTTTAGTGTCTCTGGGTACAGGAAAGCTACCAGTTACAGCCATGACTGACCTGGATGTGAGCATGCCCACAAACTTTGACATGAGTAGCTTATTTGGACTAGTCAAAAACATCAAATCTTTGCAGAACTTAAAAACCATCTTGGTTGAACAGGTACATTTATTATTATTAGATTCAGGGGCGTATTGTCTATAAAACATTGTTCAGGTGGCTTGCTCAGATGGTCAAGTGGTGGAGAGGGCAGAAGCATGGTGCCACTCTTTGAGAGCCCCTTTCTTTCGATTTACGCCTCAATTGGAGAGTGAAGTGCCTTTAGACACCACTGATGATGAGACATTGGTCAGATTGCTTTGGACAACTAAGGTTTGTGGTCTTATATTACTAACGGCAATAAAAAGGTTAATTTAGTGTTTTTAGGCTTATGTGAATAGTGCAGCTTGTCAGGCGGAAATTGCATCACTTGTCGACTTTATACAAAAACTTTAAAATATATTTTGAAAAATATTGCTTCTTGATGTCTTCGAAAACAGATCAATCCCAATCGATCTCAATTATTCAAAAATTTACAAATAAAAAAGTGAGATTGTCACATATCACTCAAAGAATAATATGAAAAATGACAGACTCTACTGTATTATACTCCTCCCCCCCAAAAAAAATAAATCAATATACCCTCCCCCCAAATGTAATTGCCACAAAATACATGTACCATATTCCCTAACCTACAGTGGCGGACAATTACCTAAGAACACTAGTGAAAATGTTAAAAAACAGTTTTTCAGAAAATTTTGCATTGTGCAGTACAAAGCAGTGTTTCCAATAATCAGAAGCAGAATGAATGGCAGAATGAAAATTTCAAATTTTCATTCTGCTTCTGATTATTGGAAACACTGGTACAAAGCAAATTCACAAGCTTGTCAATCCGCTACAAAATAGCATTCAATAATTGTTTATAAATAGCGCACACAAACACAAACAAGACCAAGGTATACAATCAATGCAATTTTTAGACAACAATTACCTAAGGACACTTCAAATTTGTGCCGCTTTTAGTACTGTTTGTTCACTATTTAGCGGTCTTTGGTTAGAAGTGAGCAAGAATTCAAACTTAAAAACCTGCCTTGCGTCAAGAAATCGTACGTCTGAGTTCGGAGGGAAAATCTGTACGTGAAATTTCTAGGACAGTGAACCTTTCACAATCTGTCGTCTTTTAAGCTCTTCACCATGTGAAAGCCAGAGGAACTGTATAGGATGGGAAGCGTATCCGTCGCCGGAAGAAAACAGAGAGAATGGATGGTATAACGCATCGTATTTCGAAGGTATTTTACTTTGACTCGTGTGTCGTCTTTATGTATACAGATAACAAATCTTTGAGAGTGATCGCCACAAAACTGCTCTTGACTGCTAAAAATCAACTGAAGGAGCCTAGCCTATCAGTACAAGAACAGTCCAACACTGTCTTAATCAATTTGGTTTTCTGGGTAGAGTTGCATGAAAGAAGTTATTTATAAGTGAGAAAAACCGAAAAAAGATCTTGCTATGCCAAGGAACATCTTAACTGGACTATTGAGCAGATTAGTAACTATTAGTTGAGATCAGCTGTTTTTTTTTTGTTTTTTTCTTTTTATTTTTGGGTTTTCTAAGTACACTGACCATTTAAAGAAGCATTTTTTACTATTTTTAAAGGATTAAGGGCTGTATAGGGAAAGGAAGGGACAATTAAGGGGCCACTTTCTAAGGAGGGCCCACTCGGATAAGGAGAAGATCTTGCACTTAGCTTTGTCAACTGGGCTCTACCGCATAAAAAAGCTCTGGCATGCATGCTATTTTCATGCATCCAGAGCTTCTTCTCGAGTGATTTTTCTCTCAGGTATGGGTGTTTGCTAATCTCAACTCCAAGCCCTCGAGCCCCTGTCGCCACCGTAAGGAAGCGTGAGAGGTAGAGATGCTTGCACAGATTTACCTGTGAGATGAATCTGAGCAAGATTCTGGAGAAATAAATGCATTTCAGGCCTTTTTACCCTGGTCCTGTAAGGGAGACGGGTAGATGGCCTTTCAAATTACTGGCCCCTATTGCTCACTTCCCCTCCCAATTCAGCCCACATATCCTCTAAGTTACTATTTTGGCCTCTTTATAGTGAAATTATTACTTAAAAGTAGTCTTTAAGCACTTAAAAAAAAATTTTGGTGGAGGAGGGGGGTTTCGCCAAATTTTCTTAAGACAGTAGTACCAAATGACATATAACAAAAATCCATATCCCTGAAAAAAGTGCCCTTAAATCGTTATGAAGAAGTCCCAAAAACAATACAAGAAAGCTTTGTCAGCACTGATTCTCAAAAATTTTAGCATTTGGTGGTGTCGGTTTCTTATTTTTTGTGCAAATTATTTTCTTGAAAGCTTTTATAAGTAATAAAACCGAAATTTAATTTTTTTCAAAACCCAATAAAAGGAGAATTTAAATTAGAGCTAAACATAGTTGGAATCATCACAATTTCTAACAAAAAATATTTTAGTGGGAAAAGTAATAATTATTGTGCCAAAAATTGGTTTTTTTACAAAATAGAACTGCTCTCTTTCTAATCAATAAAGTATACCAAATGAATCAAACACTTTTTCGGTGGATTACATAGTGGGGCGGAGATGAAAGACAAAAGTCTCAAAAAGTATCACAATAAAGTTTCCATTAAGATGGTCGAAATTAGCGCTCGAAGAAGTTTAGTTTGTGTAAGGCACGAGTAAAATTAGAATATTACAATTGATGAATTATTCGATTGAAGAGAACAAAAATCACATGGGTTGAAGGAAGGCCTTTAAATTAAATTAGAGGCTCTATACACATTTGCATCTGTCTCAAGAAAGTGCTTTTGTTTCACAAGTTGATTTTTTTTGGTTTTTCAAAAACAACGATTGTACAGGAGATGCCTATTTTTTTGAAAACCCTGAATTCGACGGAAAGGTCGTTCCTCGTCTGACTGGAGACTTGGTAATAACTGACCAACAAATCGTAAATTTTTAATTAAAAAACTTTTGAAATCGTAAATTTGCGAATTTGGAAACCGGTCGACATAATAGAGTACAATCCACTCTCGATATAACGTCACTCCTAGGGACCGACCCAAGGTGACGTTATATCGAGGGTGACGCTATATCGAAAGTAACGTTATATCGAAAGCAATTTTATTGCTCGGCGATGAACTGAAAGCGACGTTCGAGAGACGAATCGAGAGTGACGTTACATCGGGGTGGCGTTATATCGAGGGTAAACTTTGTTGATTTTTTTTGTCGGCCAACCAAATAGGGCTGAAGGTGGAGCTATATCGAGAGTGGACTGTAGTAATTTTTTTTTTGATTAAGAGACTTGATGAGTTTTATTAGCTCGCAATTTCAGAGCAATGAAGTTCATTAATAAGTTTTGCTACAGAAATGTTTATGTTACAAAAGTTCAAGCGAGTTTGCAAAGACGCAAGTTTTTCTAGTTTGGAAGTTACGAGTTGGTGGTTGGATATTGGTATTTAATTTTCCGGAACCTACCACAAAATAAAGTAATCGAATTATATATGTCAAACTATTTTCCGTGACCCATCAATTAACTTACTTGTTTATTGATAGCTCAGTTACTCAAACAAGTCTTTAAAAAGTTTTACCTTTTGAGAATGGTGCCTCTTTTTTTGATAATTTCAAAATTTTTTGAAAGCAAAGACAGATGCGAACGCATACGAAGCCGAATTAGACAAACAACCTAAGGCAAATCATTGGAAGAGTGATAAAGGCATGATTTAATGATCTAATTGTTGACTCAGTTCTTCAACACTTTGTGAAGTGGAGGGGGGTTTTACCATGAGGAAAAAACAGAAGTTCGAAGAGTATTATCAAAAGGCATTAGTAAAGGACAAAATATTATTGAAATTTAGTTAATCTGTTTGATTGTAAGAAAAAAAAATGACTGGATTGTAGGTAAAATCACACTTTAGAGACTAAAAGGCGGCGGTAGTTGCTGGACGCTCATTTTCCTCTATTTCTCCACGCTAGCCAGTGAGGAAGAAGATGCTAAAGAGGGCCTTCTTTTTGTGCATGTCTCTTCACTGCAGCAACACACTATAAAAAATAGTTTATAAGAGGGTTGTAAAATATTCACATTTTTAGTTGTTAGTAATATTTTAATAAAACTTGGTCGTTCCAACGCGTGTAGTGGGATGAGGAGGGTGTAACATAGTAGTTCTTGTAAATACTACCTTTTATTATCCGACAACCACATGGTGTTGTAGAGATGCTGGAACCGGAAGTGGTGCAGCCAGCCGAGCCAAGGCAAACACTTGGACGAATTCCGTCTAGTTCCCCTTCCTCGTCTTTTATGTGACCATTGATGGTGTGATCGGCAGGCTCGGTTTGAGTTTCCACACTTACCAGCCTGGACTGCAGATTGCGTTTGTTGGTGTTGGATACGCTCTTTGTTAGATTGAAGCCATTGTTGAGATTTGTCAAGTTGTTGTGGGTTTTTTGTTTTTGCAAGTTTTTGAGTCCTTCTCGGACAGTCATCGACTTTATGGACTGTTTCATATGGTTTTGCTGTTGGAAAAGATTGGCAAAAGGCATTGAAAAGTTGGCAGCGGTTTGTGGGTTCAGGTTGCAGAAAGCGCTGGTATTGCTTGACATTGTCATTGAAGAAGTGTTGCTGGCAGAACTGGGTGGCGGAGTAGGTGATGATGAAGCAGCGGCTGCAGCTTGTTGTGACAACCTAAATGTATCTGCCATATGGTAATTGTAAGGTGATTAAGATAGTACCCACAAAATTTCTAAAGTTTAGTAATCACAGTGGAGAATCTCGTTGTGTAAGTGAAACTTAACATTTTTTTGCGAAAACCAACATATTGTTTTTCTGGTTTTCGCTGGAATTTTCACGTTTAATAAAAAATAATGACTTTTTCTTCACTTCTATGACTTAATGTCACAGTGAAAACAAACATATTTTTGGAATTTACTAAACTATCTATAAAAGAACTTTGAAGGAGATGAACACTGCTCGATTTTATGGGTTCTATTTATTCTCGATTTATCTTTATTTGGAGCTGTGATCCTCAGGTAATGAAGCAGGTGGTGGAAGCCGACACGAAAGATCCCTTTTTAGCATCTCACCCTTCCCCCAGCCAGTGTAGGTGCCATATGAAGGATCTTACTTGTTGAAAATGTTGTTGATACGAGCAGTCTTTTTCTGTAGCTGCATCAGGTTTCCTCTTTGTTGTTGGTTGTTGGAGGAAGACAGCGGAGTTGTACTGCCGGCTCTCGTCTGATTTCCCATCGCCAAATCAGACGAACTGGAAGTTCCATTCCTTCTCCGACCATTACAGTTAGCATTGACTGTGCTAGCACTATAACACCCAGAATCATTTGCATCTCTAGCAGGTGTAGATGCAGCAGAAGAAGAAGACGCCCCTCCATCTAAGCGAGTCATTTTAGCTGGAGGTGGAGAACCAACCACATCGATCTAGAAAATAAACCGATGCAGTTATATGAAGGCAAAATTCCTTTATATTTTACCATCAGATCCATAGCTGAAGAATCGAGAAGAAAATCCGTGGAAGAAGCATCTGAAGCATTAGAGCCGTCCGCCCCATTGCCATTGGCCTGACAGGCCGATGAGATGGCATTTGCAGCTGCTGAGGCGAAGTGCTGGTTAAGTATGGAGGAAGAGGAGCAATTGCTAGAGGAAGTGGATTGCTCATGGGAGTCGGCTTTGTTTTGACTTGCTTCTTTGTTGCAATTGGAATTGTTGAGGAGGAGAGCTGCTGCAGCTGCTGCTGAGTTCGAGCCATTTTCTTGTCCTGAAACTTGCTGGGGGTCCTGTCCCTGGCATTGTCGGGCCAAAGACAGCAAAGAAAGCATCGTTCCATTGCCTTCAAACATTTTCAAGTCGGTGGGAAACTGCAAGTTGAAAAAAAAGTTAGATATACTGTATTGCCCCAAATGCCACCAAAAATTACAGCGGATAATGGGCTGGAATTCGACAAAGAAGTCTGCAACTCGTCATTTAAGTTTTAATTTAGAAAACGACCGAAAAATATGTCAAAATGACGAAACTCAGCTACTCATTTTAACAAACAAGTAATATATTTCACACCAAGCTGATGGTCTCACGTAACATCATCTAGGTCCCGATGTTGCATTTTTAATGTATCGAGCAAATCTCAATTGCGAATGTAGGAGCGTTCAAATACTCACATTTTTGATGTTGCTGTATTACATGGCCGTCCCCTTTTCTCCACCATCCCACTAAAATATACACCACCTACACCCCTTGCCCGTAAATAACTTTTTGCCTAGTTTTTAACCATTAGTTACATAAGGCGATATAAAGCTCAACTCATGTTGCTTACCAAGTCACTTCCGTTGATTTTTGCCTGTTTCTGAGCCTTGCTAACAGCTGCTACGGCGGGGGCACTGTTTTTTTAGCACTTTAGTTTGAAGCCACCATTCTCGGCACTTTTCCTAGCCACTGTCAACGACTTCTTCAAAGACTCTCTGCTTCCAAATGAGACTCCTTCACTCATAAATGTGGCTGCATCGTCAATCAATTCGTTCAACACTATGTTTGGACTAGCAATTGCTGCCAAAATAAGTTGGCTTTTGAAGTACTCCAATTCAGCCACTTCATGTTCAGCCGGATGGTTGTGCTCCCCCTTGGAAATGCCATGACTGTCGTTGTCCCAGGTTTCTGCTCTACCTACAACATTTTTGACCTTACAATAAAACTTCTCTAACAGACAATGGCTTACCCTTGCACCACGACCTCGCAGATGTCAATTTCTTGGCACATACACATCGCCATGTCTTAACTCCTTTGGTGGGAACTATATGGTGAATGTTGTAGCGATAGCCTTCGAATATCAGCTTCTGGTTGCCTAAAGACCACAACTTATTTAAAAGTTTCAGTAGTTACTGCTTGCCCCAAAATTCGTTTAAAACCAAACGGCCGAGAATCCTATTTATAATTATGTGGGGCCTGAATGATCAGAAGGCACCAAACCTCAAGTCTCACCATTAAAAGAAATCATAGTTTGCAAAAATGTTGGTTCAAATCATGGTTATCACCGAAAGGAGGGATTGATCGGCCCGGTCTTTCAAAATTCTAGTATGAATAATAGACGCCATTTGCATATACCCCCACTTCCAAGGCATATCACTCAAAAAAGCACCCCACAAGTGCCAAACAAATACTTTTAGGGGCTTCTTTATGCAGTAGGTGGCCGTCATGAAATGTATGTTAAACAGTTTGAGCTGCTAGGAAAAGATATGCCAGGATTGAAAAATTCTGTACCGAAAGGTCGAATCAGGATGGTGATGTTATTCCAGACATTGAGAGGATTTTTTTAAAGGTATTGTGATGGTGCTTTTAAGTGACCAGAAAACTCGATTTTTTTATCGACCAGGACTCAAAAATAATGTCTTTTTTGAGTCGATATGAGGTGTTAGGAACATAAAAAAAAACATTTGATTTGGGGGGAGTATATGCAAGTAGCGCCGAATAATACCATTCACAACTAGGTGGAGCTTGAATAATTGAGAAACAACAAATCATCAAGCCTGAATCTCTCACCCTTAAAAGAAGTCACCATTCGTGGTCTGGCTGGGTCGTAAGGCTGGAACTGGAACATGGTCAGTTGTGTACCTAAGTAGTCTCGTGTCAATTTATAATTAAACTTGCTTTTCTTGTGATAATTTGATGATTTTCTTAAATGTAATACAACTCCGGAAAACATAAGAGTAATGATGGAAGAGTAGGATAAGCATTCCGCGAAAACTTTGAGCAAAACACTTTTGATTTTGGTTTAAAAAGCCGAAAGCAAAAAATAGAATTACAAAAGAGCAAGGGAGAGAAATTGGAATGGCACAAAAGTGAACGCACAGTCATCGTCTTCCCCATTTATTCCTTTATTTGCCCACTTTTTCCTTCCCCCTTCCAATCGCCAACACATTTTATGTGTAAAAGAGGCAAACTTTGCCACTACAGCAGCAACTGCCAGCAATAAAGCAGACAGGCACTAAATAATCATAGTCGGGTTGCAAAACTAGGTCCAACAGGATGGGAAACAAATAGATTTCAACTAATACACTTTAAAAAATTTCAGATATGATATTATTGGCGGAAATTTGGGCAACTCATATAGAAAACACTCTGCTTTTTTATAATTTTGTATGCGAAACCGGGGGAGGACATCGCATTGATCTCTTAATTTTGGGTGAAAGTCGATTGAGGGAAAAGGGTTGGGATCCAGCCGAGTCGCTTTTCTTCAAGTTTAATGTCGAGGGGATGGCTCATTAGAAAAAAAAGATATTCTGAGACAGCTAATAAGCAAGCTTTTCGTCTTGAATATGAAAAACGAAGTTGCCATTGATTGTAACTTGTGTATTTTTGTAAATCAAAAGGCCGTGATTCAAAATCATGTCCTTGGCATTGTGTTTTTGACCTAACATTTGCAGACGACTTTGAGTAACTTACCACCCAAATATTAGTTTATTTTCTTAGCTTTGCCAGAGAATTGTCTGCAAAAAGTAGCCTAAAAACAGAATGCCAAGAACAAGATTTTGAATCAATACACTTCAATATTATAAATTATAATTACTGTATTATTATAATTTATAATAATACAGTAGAGTCAAATGTTCGCTCTCGACAAAAACTTTGATGATTTAGCTTTCTCATGACTTTCAGATCGATTTTCTCTGATAAACGCCCGCTCCTGATTCAAAAGCGTATTCTTGGCATTCTGTTTTTAGCCCACTTTTTGCGGATAACTCTCTGGCAAATTCCCGCCCAAATTCTAGCTAAGAAAATAAGCTAATATTTGGGTGTTAAGTTACCTAAGAGTCGTTTGCAAAAGTTAGGTCAAAAACACAATGCCAAGAACATGATTTTGAATCACGGCCTTTTGGTTAACAAAAATATACAATTTATAATCAATGGTAACTTCGTTTTTTGTTGGCAACAACTGGCTAAAAACAAAAAAGCACGGCGTTAATAAATACGCAGCGAAAAATACACGCGAAACAATTAGCCATGTCCTTTGGTGCGCAAATGTTGTGGTGCGTAAGTTCGTAAAATCACTCAAAAAGCAGCTCTGGATGCATGAAAATAGCATGCATACCAGAGCTTTTTTATGCGGTAGAGCCCAGTTGACAAAGCTATGTTCGAGATCTTTTCCTTACCTGAGTGGACCCTCCTTAGAAAGTGGCCCCTTACTTGTCCCTTCCCCTCCCTATACAGCCCTTAATCCCTTTAAAATAATGAAAAAATGCTTCCTAAATGGTCAATTTACCTAGAAAACCAAGTACTTTTTTGGGAAGGGGGGGGGGAGGGATGTAATACAGTAGTACCCAATATTTGCAGGGGAATAGCTGGAAGCCAATAACTACTTTCGATAACACTGCTAACCTCTCTAAATGCGGGAAACAATTGCAAAATCAAATACTCACCATAAAATCAGGCAAACATGAAAGAAAACAGAGACCTGTTATACTAGTGTGACAGGACATAGGTGTGGATTGAAGAAAGAAGAGGCACCTCTCTTCCAACGGCGTTATTCAATGCTTCCCAGCCTCCACTACCACCGATCATCATCTCCTGCTGCTGTTCAGTGGATGATGGCGGCAGTGGTGGTAGTGGCTGGTTCCAAAAATCACTTCCCATACACACATACACCTCTCTGTGGCGGCAGCGGCCAACAACAAATGTGTTGATGGGCCAAGGCAAACACCAGGGGAATGGGCAAGCAAAGGCAGTCGCCGCCAACAACTGTGCAAATGTGTGCAGCTTTGACAATGGGGGGGACCTATTGCCTTGGCCCACTAGCACCACTTTTCTCTACTCGATCAAGCCAGACACACCAACCCAACCACACATAGAGGACTGGCAGACAAATGAGCAACAACTGCCAGTTTGTCTTGCCGTGGCGCGTAGATTACACATGTACTCCTAGTTTGAATAACTTAAAACGTTGATACTACTAATGCTATCATTGCACAAAAGAGGATACATATGTTGGTATACAAAGATTTTAGGAGTTTTTCGAAAAGTAAAAATCGGTACTACTATACTGGAATCAACAATCATCCCTTACAGGGGCTTGAAGTTGAGATGCAAACACACAAGCATAACTGAAAGATAGATCACTCGAAAATGAATCTGATATCGACTTAATATGTTTTTAGAATCTTTTGCGAGGAAGTGATATAATACAGCTCGATCAAAAGTACAGTCGCGGTAGTGCGCAATGCTCGCAATGAAAAAGCTACATAAAAGTTCAAACAATGCACTGGTGAGAAAAAAAAGCTTAGGAGATGCCGTTTAAATATGAAGAAATGGATGCCAAACAATATGCTAGGTTTCATGCTCATATTGGCTTATTGTAGAAACTCAGCATCCAATATCGAAGAATTTTTCCAAGAGCTTTTACTTGCTATTATGATGCAGGAATGTTAATCAGGCGACATCATCGCTTTGAGATAATCTCTACTTATAGCCAATGCAGTCAAGCCACACAAAAATATTTGAATGATTGGTCGTGATGGTGAGGAGTAGTAATGTAGTGTGGTAGTAAAGGTGCACTCAAGTTCCTTCTCCCCTTTCCATCTCTCTTCTCCATTCTCAAATGCGAGCGCCGCGGCAACCGGCCAACCAAGTGAAGCGAGAGCCCTCCTCTCCATTCAATGCAAAGGAGGAGGATGAGCGAGCAAAGGCAAACAATGGAAAAAGAGGAGAGATCAGACCAGCCAGCACATCGCCATCACCAGCCACCAACCATCCACTACTAATTGCTGCTGCTCGTCTTCTTCGGACCTGCCTTGAACATCCCACCAATATATTGTCGCCGATGTTGGCTGGCTGCTGTTGCCTTTTGTCCTCAATCGGAGGCGAAGAGCGCGTCCATCACCGGCCATTGTGTCCTCTTTTTTCGACAATCTTACTATGTGTGTCTTTAAACAGAGAAGTGGTGAGTAGCCACGAATTTTGGACAAGGAAAAGCTGGCCAAGCTGATTGAGAAGAGCCAAAAAGACGGTGCTTCCCAGATTCTTTGCTTCACATCTCTTTACTTTTCTTTTTTATTTAACTCTAACCACTAGACAGCATGTGTGAATGTGGGGAGACGAAAAGTGTCACAACTGTACATGTGCCTTCAAGCGACCAAAGGGCAAGTAAAAATCAGAAGGATAGACCTGGTCTTTGTCTCATAGATTTCATAACTCAGCAGCATTAATGGGACCCATCAGAATTTTTTCGCCCTTCTACCATGTTTTTCCCACTGGACTATAGCGAAAAGGGCTTTATTTCTCCAGAATCTTGCTCGGATTCATTTCATAGGTAAGCCACTCTCAAGACCCCTTACGCAGGCGATGGGGTCGACGGGGTCTTGGAGTTGAGATGCGCACACACCCATACCTGAGAGAAAAATCACTCGAGAAGAAGCTCTGGATGCATTAAAATAGCATGCGCGTCAGAACTTCTTATGCGGTAGGTCCCTGTAAGGAAAACTACGTTCAAGATCTTCTGTTTACCTGAGTGAGCCCTCCTTACAAAGTGGCCCCTTAATTTTCCCTTCGCCTCCCTGTGCTGTAAAATACAGTAGTACAAAAATTTTAATAATATCAAAATATTATTTGTTTTGAATGGCGTCAAAGTTTCTTTGAATTTTTAAAACACTTACTTTGTAATTCTCACTTCCGACTCAAATATATAGAGAAGAATCAAGCAATAGTTAGCAAAGAAGTGTCTTCGTGACTAATTCACTTCAGCAACCACTCTTATTTTTCCGAATTGAAAATAGATATTTAGAGAAAAAGAGTCAAAGATTAGGTGAATAATAAAACTGCAATATGGTCGAATCAACTTTTGCCAGAAGATCAGAGTATCCTTGTAGCAACAACAAAATATTGGGTAAGGCACCTGAAAATGTATGTGTGTGTGTATGTGATCAAAAATTTGCGCTAATAGTGCTCTTCCTACAGCATGAATCATTTTTCTATGTGGATTGGAGAGGTGGAAGATGGTCTCCAACTGGCTGGCAGGCTGCTTGGAGTGGGCGAATGGAGTGATTGGAAACGCGCTCCACTCTCCACTGCCACAGCCACATCGCCATCCTCAACAACAACACCAAAAGCCCTGGGGGTAGCAGCCGTTTCCCTTTAAGGGATGCAGAAGAGGATGGCTGCAGCAGGGGGAGAAGTTCCTTCTCTTGTTGGGAAAATGAAGGAAAATCCGCCACCAAGTGCCACCAATCAGAAGAGGAATTTTTGGGGAGAAAAAAAGTTTGGTAGTAAAAAGGGGATGAAGAGGGGAGCGCACGGAACCTTTTCGACCTTCCATCGCATGAACACAAAAAGGTTTCCTTTGACTGCATTGGTAAGAGAAATGCCGGCGAAAGTTTTCAGTGGCTACTTCGATTTAAATCTTCAAAAGCCGTCAAATAATTTTTTCCATTAAACAAATATGAGCTGAGTCAGAAAAAGTCCACCATATAAAAATAGTATGCGTAGGTATACCCTCGCCTGGGATTGGCAACAATTTTTGGCCGATTGTTGGTCCTTCACGCACATCTAATCGTTTATTAAAAGACTGACATACGACTCGCTACAAATTATGACTCGCTACATCGACTCGCTACACTTGCGACTCGCTACATTGACTCGCTACACTTACGACTCGCTACATCGACTCGCTACACTTGTTCATTTGGTGTAAATTTTTTTCTTACTTCTGACTCTAAAACCCTCTTTTCTGCACTAATCAGAGCATTCTAAAGAAGGTTTTATAAGGGTAAATTACCGTTTTGTAAGCTTTTTTTCGATTTTTCAAAAAAATTGAAAAGCACACTAAAAACGATAAATCACCCTTGTCAAACCTTCTTTAGAATGT
>BBSZ01014592.1:0-10935 GCA_000981365.1 Subanguina moxae
TGCACATTTGGTATATTCTATCGACATTATATGAACAGCAAGAACAGACACAAGCAAAAAAAGAATCAAAAAATAAAGAAAAAAGCGACACTAATAGTCTAAAAATACTCTCAAACTCAGTTAAAATCCAACTAAGTTTGGTTAAAAATGAATGAATTTGGTCCAAAACAACTATGTTTGGTCCAAACATAGTACATTCGGACCGAATGTGCACATTCGAACCGAATGTGCACATTTGGTACCAAATATCCCGTTTCGAATCGAATATTGTTCAAAAACTATTGTTCGTTTCGAAGTCCATGTTTGAAAAGACATTTTTTATTCGTTTTGCTCGCCTTTAATTATGTATCAATCCAATAAATCGATGGGCTCAACTGCCTACGGCCATTTTTTTAAAATTGATGTCTTACAGGTGTTGGGTTTGTATGGCATGATTGTGGCCTTGATTCTGTCCTCCTAAATGCATCATCTCTACACGAATAAACATCTACTTATCGCACACTGATATCAACATGTGTCACTTAAAATCAAGCAGCTAGTCTTGTTTTTTTAGTTAGATTCAGAGTTATATATCTTCCTCAGATTCTACGTAATTGTTCCTTCCAGTGCTCATCACCCACTTGCCTTTTCAATTGTTTGTTGCCAGAAAATTTTCCACACTTTTCTTTTTATGCTTCCTAAAGGTATGCCATTGTGATCTGGTTGTTACTCTTCAGGTGATACAATAAATTTGTTTATATGTTGAAGGTAGGGAAGCCCAAAAGAAATATTTTTTTCATTGGGATGCCCCGCGCGCATTAAACGGTCGGACTGGCTTATTCGTTGTCCTCGCAGAGCTCCTCAAAATCATCTTTTTTGATGTTTGAGCACTTTTAATGCATAGAAGACAGGTTTTTAGGGTGTGCCCAACTATTTAAAAATAAATCGACCAAAAGTCGACTTTGAACCTTGGTTTTTTTAGCCTCAAGGTAAACATTTTGCCAACAGGACCTTAGTAATTAAATGGGTATTTATAAAAAAATATTTTTAGAGTGCCAGTATTAAGGCGCAAATGTCTTGTAATATGAAATATTTCACCTATATTTAGTGGTTTGCGGCTAACCTACGCTGGCCTACCCTAAGGCTTAATTTTATGTCTAAGTATAGTTCCTCAGATGGTTCACGTAGTAGTCTACCTAATGTCCAGATGGTTTATGTACCCTCTAAATGGTTTACCTACAACCTAAATGGTATACCAAAAAAAAACAATAGAAGAGACCAAAAGGAAAACGGGTACTACTGTGTTATACCCCCCAAAATAATATAACCCCCACCCCAAAAAGTACTTGTGTTTTTTAGGTACATTGACCCTATAAGAAGCATTTTCTGACCATTTTTAAGGGATTAAGGGGTGTATAGGGAGGGGAAGGGACAAGTAAGGGACCATTCTCTAAAAAGGGCTACTCAATTTTATTGGGAAAAAGGGCTGTATAAGGGAGGAAAACTGGACTCTTGAGAAATAAATGTATCTAGAAGCATTTTTTGCCCTGGTCCGGTAGGGGAAACGGGCCTATAGCGGCAATGCCTCCCTTGATTTATTTTGTCTCAAGTTGAAATACCCCTTCAAATTAGTCATTTACCCCGTCAAATATTTTGGACTTGATTATCCCAGCTGCTTTTCAACAACTTTTTCTAATTTTTTTTTTCAGCATGTATCCTTGGATCTGTTTTTTGGGCTTGAGAGAAAAGTGCCAGAATGTTTGATGTAGGTGCAAAGCTCATCTGTTTTATTTCATACTGGCGTGCATTTTTAACAAAATACTGGCTGATGCTCGCTCTATTTAAGTTTTGACAGCCAACATTGCTGAAAGTTGCTCGGTCTTGCATTTATCCTTTGTTATTGTGGCCAATGGCTCTGCCGCTCTTTTCATCCCAATTATATTGGCCTCAATTGGCTGAAGTGATGCAGCAGCAAGAGCAGCAACAACAAAGGTATGCAATCATAGCTGGAGAGCGCAATCAATGTATTGTTGTTGTGCAACCAGCTTTCCCTTTAAATTGTCTGCTCGAGCTATCAAAAATAATGGTGTTGCCAAAAAAAAACGGACAGCTTCCCATGCCAAAAGCATATTACATGGAGCAGTGTATTTGGGGGCAGGCAGCCAAAATTGGTCCTGCGGGAAATGCTCTACTAAAGTGGGTCGTCAAGCTGCGTGTTTGGATAAATGCAGTAGTATATCCTGCACTCCTCCTTTCTTAGTTTCTTTTTTATGTTCTTTTTGGGTGAAGAGGTACATTTTTTGGAATTCCTTCTGGCAATTATTTATTTAGTAAAAAAGGGTATTATGTGAAATGTTTTGAAGATACTCAAAAACAACTGCAAAGTTTGGGTAGTTGGAAACGGCTTGATGGGTGCAAACAATTTCCGTATTTCCTCTAATTATAACCCACTATTTACTAGCTTTAAGTTTATCTCCTCAGTTCATTTCTTCTTCTTTAGCCCGTAGAAAGGTAGTGGTTGCGCTTGGTGCGTAAATAAAATTCAAAATTATAAGGATTCTAGTCGAAAAAAAATAAAACTTTCAAAAAGTGTGGCAAACTGCCCTTCTCAAAATACAAAACAACAAGGGGCACCGAGTGACGTAAGACAGTTGGCCTTGGTTTTTTTAGTTTTTTTGTTATTTTGAATAAAAATACCCACTTTCTTTAAAAAATTATTTTATTCTGAGACCTCTCAATAGTCAAAATATTCTCAGGAATCCGAATCTGAAAACAGAATTTAAAAAAGTGACTTGATTGCGAGATCTGACCAAAAATTGGACTATTGACATTCTGGAACACCGATCACCTTACATGCAGCCACATCTCAGCAACCAAGCCACTTTTCTAAATTCTACTTTCAGATTCCTCAGGACATTTTGACTACTCGAAGGTCTCAAAGCGAAATAATTCTTTCAAAAATGAGAGCAAAACAAAGCACAAAAAATGTCTTCTGGAAATACTATATACCAAAATGTAGCTCATAATCTAGGCTACTTTTTGGTATACATTTTTGGTATAAATTTTTGTCTAAAATTCTATAAAATTATAGTTTTTTTTTTGTTTTGTATAAGATGTCCAGAAGACACTAGCAGAACATAGGTCAAAAACACAATGCCACAAATACATTTTTTTTGAATTTAGGGGTGCCCGCTTATTAGAGGAAATACGGTATATTAATAAATGTCAAAGAGGGTCATACCATCCAGGTATTTTTGTGAGTAGACTCCCTTTCTAAGGGTCGGCTTATCGGTGATCTCTTATGTGTATTCTTGTGTGTACAGAGGGTGTTGGCCTATCGAGATCCAACTGTATATACATTCTGGCCGAAAACAGGCAATTGCTTTTAGCTCCACCATAAATCCTGTCCCGAAGCTGCTCATTAAATATTTTATTGTTGTTTTTGCTGAAGGGAGACCAACAATTTATTACTCCACATTTTATTTTCACACCATTTCGCCAAAAATGTCTTGTTAACCTTAAAACCTATTGCAGATAGCTAGCCATATAGCGGCACTATGAATTCGACCTCAGCACGAGGCCGGCCTCCTCTGGCGCCTCGCACTCCTGGTCAGACCATGGCCTCCTCCTCGAGCCAAATGAAAAAGTCATTTGTGTTTGGCTCGTCCACACCCAGGGAACTCTCTCATATTGACAAGGTGTCGCGAAAGGCCCGACTGATTGGTAGTCGCACTCAACCAATTGACAACAGCGATGGTGGGCGAGATGAGCAGCACAAACAAGGGCCTGATATCACCTATTATATGCGACAAGCTAGATCTATAACCCCTGCTGGTGGGAGAGGTTATTAGTACTTTTTATGCCTTCTATTTTCAGTACTTGGTTTTTTATAGGAGAAAAAACAACTTCGTGGGCTTTTGGTTAGTTTTTATTTATTTTTTTGCTCAAATTGTGTAAGCTATTATGGTAAAGCGAGTCATTTTGGGCCGGTCCTTTGCAGTTAAGGCAGTTTTTTCTGCAATCTATTTGTACAATTTTTTGTTCTTTTACCATGTTTTTCTCACTGGACTATGGCAAAAAAAACCTGAAATGCATTTATTTCTCCAGAATCTTGCTCGGATTCATCTCACAGGTAAGTCTGTGCGCATCTCTAAGCCCCCTTACAAGGACGACGAGGGCTTGGAATTGAGATGCCCACACAAACATACCTATGACATAAAACACTCGAGAATAGCTCTGGATACATGAAAATAGCATGCATAGCAGAGCTTCTTTATGCGGTAGAGCTCAGTTGACAAAGCTATGTTCAAGATCTATAAACTTAAAAAATTTTTTTTTGGGGGGGGGGGGGGAATATAAAACAGTGGTATCAAAAAATCGAAAAAAAAATACGTAAAAGTAAGTTTTTACTGTGCATTTTAGGAAATTCAGAAATAAAGTTATGAGAAAAAAAGAATTAAGTTTTTTTGGAAAATGACACAATTTTCGAAAAAAATTGTCAATTTTTGTCTAAAATTCTATAAAATGATAGTGTTTTATTCGGTAGAGTCGAGTTTAAAAAGGCTATTAGGCATTTTTGCAGAGCTTAAAAGCTAGAAAAAGCAAAAATTTGAAATCACTTGAAGCTTGAAAAATTACGTGTCTATAGTAGAAGCTCCGCAGCATACCGTATTTCCTCTCATAAGCGCGCTCTTCCTAAGTTCAAAAAAATGTATTTGTAACATTGTGTTTTTGACCTATATTTTGTTGGTGGCTCCAGGGCACCTTATAAACCAAAATATAGCCTAGATTCTACGCTACATTTTGGAATACAATATGCCCTGCAACCACCAACAAAATATAGGTTAAAAATACAATTTCACAAACACACTTTTTTGAATTTAGGGGCGCTTATTACAGGAAATACGGTATTATAACACTGTATTAGTAGCACTGACAGCCGTACCAGCATTAAAAATCTTTAATATCTGGTAACCTAGGTTCTTCAACACCAAGGGAATTCTCTCATCTAAAAAACGTTCGGGCGGATCAAAGAGTTTATGATGCAAAAGTTAATCACAAACTGGATGCTAAATCAATAACCACTTCTTCTATATCTGAGAAAAGAGGTTTTGCACTTTTAATCCAATGCCAATCAACCAATAACAACAGCTATTTCAGACTCTCTTGCCAAACCCCAAAGTAGTGGGATCAGGCTGATAGGCAATCATACGGCCAGGCCGAAAAGCAGTCGTCTGTCCGATGATGCCAGCAGTGAGCCAGATATTGTGCAGGACAGAGCGCTAGATTTTTATAAAAAAGCGGCTGCGGCCATTAAACTAGTCAAAAAGTCTGAAGAAACAGACAACAAGGACAAAAAAGTGATCAAAGGAAGCAAAAAGTCGGCTAGAGAGGTAAATGCAAAACTCAACTCTTTTTTAGTCAAATTCGAGTCTTTAGAGCACATCTAAAAAGAACAAAGAGTCAATCAAAGCTACAGAAGAGAAGAAAACCAAAAAGAATGCGATTGCGGAAAAGAAGGGCAACCTGGAAAACAAAAGTCTTCAAGAGGAACAATTTCAAGAGTTGTCCACAGAGACTGGCCAGAAAATGGTGTTGCCCAATCAAAGACATGAGAATTCGACTAATGAAATGGCTGTGAGAGTGCCTGCAGTCAGGGCACATGATGACACTAGGCAAGACTTTTGGTTCTATTGAAGAATTGGCTGCCTATTTTTGCCTTAGTTCTTCTGTTGTTTATGTCAACATTTTTAAAAGTTTTTGGAGGGGGTTCAAATTTTGATAGAACATTTTTTGTTTTTTTTAACACCCTCTTAGAGGATAAATTATACAGTCGAACCTCGTTAAACTGGCACCCCTAATTCAAAAAAATGTGTTTGTGGCATTGTGTTTTTGACCTATGTTTTGCTGGTGTCTTCTGGGCATGTTATATACCAAAACGTAGCCTAGAATCTAAGCTAAATTTTGGGATATAACATGCCCAGAAGATACCAGCAAAACATAGGTCAAAAACACAATGCCACAAACACATTTTTTTGAATTAGGGGTGCCAGTTTAACGAGGTTCGACTGTATTGAAACATATGGATCTTCTTGCAATGAACAGAGTTTTCAAAACAATTTTATTATAACAAATTTCAATATATTTGAAATAGTGTTTGGTTTCATAAAAACACCTATCGATGGCCTCAGATCCCTTAGTCTCATTTACACCGGCCTCCGTGCTGGTGGAAATAATTGGCTTTCTTCTTCTTGTGTGTCCTTGCAACCTTTATAAGATTGTAAAACCATAAAAGTAAATGTTTCTTACAAAAAATTGGGCATAACGGTCTCCAAAAGTGAAAATTTTCTTGGCAACTATGCTTACTTAACCGTCTCAACGGCTATCAAACGGTTTGAAGAGACGAGCAGCAATGAAGATAAACCAAGAAGCGGGCCCCCAGTGACAGCTTCAAGCAAGTGATGGTGTGAACCGGTGTCTCTTGGAATGTCAAGACTCCACTCATTTTTGTGCCTATTGGAGTGAAGGTTGATAACCCCGAATACCACCAGATGATCGAAAGAAAGGTCCTGCCGAGGGCTGAAACAAATATGGGTGACAATTGGACATTCCAACAAGATGGAGCACCTTTGTATCGAGCTGTGGAAGCCGATAACTGGATTGAGGACATTTCCGCGACTGCATAAGGGTCGTCTCTCATTGGGGCGATAATGCAACCATCAAAGGTAACTGGCCGCCCAACTCACCCGATCTGACTGTAATGGACTATTTCGTGTGGCTCTACATACAGTCGAAAGCGTGCTCCAAGCCCCACAAGTCAATCGCTGCTCTGAAGGCTTCTCTGGTGAAGAAATGGGGTGCAATTTCATAAAAGATGATCCAGAAAGCCATCGACAACTTTCCAAAAAGACTCCGCAATTATATTGATGCAAATGGTGGTCATTTTGTTGAGTGAAATAAATTTTTGATATATTATTCGGAAGAGGAGAACGAGGTCTTTCAATTGGTAACAAGTTTTGGAACATAAGATAAGGCTCGAAATCCGCCACGAACTTATTGTTCACCCCTTAGATGCGATTTCACTTTTTCAAAGGAAAAATCTCTAGTGATCATATTTTTGAAGTTTGGACACACTAATGAGTCTAAATTATGAATTGCAGCAAAGTTCTGGTAGACGACGAAGAAATTGCAATCCACTCAAGTGGAGCAAATGTGACACCTGAAAATCCTGCTGCCTCTGTTGCCCACAAAAAAGAGAATAATAACATGAATGCAGGAGAAGCTAATTCCAAATCAGCACTCAGCAGTGAAAACAACGAGACAAGAACACTTTCTCCGCTGCAGGAAACACAAGATAGTGGTAGATCTTCGTAGTTCATGGTCTAGCACCTCTTGCAACAACGCAGCCCCTCTGTAACATACAATGGACACTTATTTCTGGTCCCAGCTCACTCAGGAATCCTTTGTGCGCCAGCAAGAGATCGAAGATAAAAACTTGGGCATTTTCTTTTTATGTGTATTCTTTTTGGTTTTATAGTATGTGGAATTCTCGGTTGCTAATTCTTATCTGCTGCTTTTCAGCATTCCCCGGCCGGAGTACACTATATCAAGTGTTCCCAAAAATAAGTTTTAATATTTTTTCATAGATATTTTCACTTTGAACTAAAATTTAGCATAAGATAGAATTGGGAAATAAGAAACGGTGAGAAAATGGATGTTCAGTGAGAAAAAAACGGAATGGAATGTAAAACTACAAGCTACACGCTAACACACAGATACACATCCACTCTGATATACACTGGCGCACTTTATTAAAAAAAAAAACACATAGGAACACCATAAAATAGTTTCCTTCGGTCGATTCCTTGCTGTTTTCATCCGCCAGACTTCCTCGACCAGGTCGCTTGTTGACACCTAAAAAAGAAGAAGAAGCCAAAAGCAATAGACGGCAAAATAAAGAGAAACTTATCTAATAAAATATGCAAGTGCCATCAGCAATCCGGCAGGGAACGTCAACAGCGCTTGTTTATTCACACCTCAAACCTAAAACACACATAAGCACAAATCTAGCAGATGGTTGAAAAAATGTGAGAGCGAATAATGTGAACAACGCCATGCGAACTCAAAAAAGAAGCAAAATGACAATTTTGAAATTCAAATTAAATTTTTTTTTGAATTCACCTGGTACCCGCCTTTTTTAAACTGAAAAAATATTCCCATTGGGCGCGGGCATGCCCCTTTAAGCACTGTTTCGTGTATTCTAGGGTTTGAAACGTGGAAAAAGCATGTTTTTATGTGGGAGAAGGCAGTTTTTGGAAAACTAATAAATTTTAACTTTTTGCTTTCGGTGCCCAAGTTAGAAGGTTCTGGAGAGACGCTGGACACCCTATTTTTTGAAAGGAGGCGCGGGCTGGGGACCTGAATGCGAAGCAGAGCCCTATCTGCAAAGAATTTAATCTTAGTCCATCAAAACGTCTTCTAGCAATGGTTGCAACCGTTCTTTCATACGGTTAGTATCATTTCAAATTTCATAAAGACGAACTAGATTCAAAATTGTACCATTTCTTAAGTGCAAAAAGTTAGTCAAAAAGCATATCTACCAAAAGCCCCACATATACTTCCGCGAAATACATTATGCGAAACAAATTTACCGTATTCTCTCTAATAGAACCACACCCCCTAATTCAAAATCGTGTTTTTGGCCTACTTTTTCCAAACAAGTCTTAGGCAAGTTACCACCCAATTTATAGCTGAAACAATAAGCTACAATTCGAGTGGTAACTTGCTTGGGAGTTGTTTCCAAAAAGTAGGTTGAAAACACAATGCCGAAAACACGATTTTGAATTAGGGGGTGCTGCTCTATTAAAGAGAATACGGTAAATGGGGTTTTAATGGTTCAAAATGAAGAATTTTTATTCTAGTTTTTTAGACATCTTGTACTCAAAATGATCAGCAAAATCTGGCGAACATTTTGGTTATAAGAGCTCTTAAAAATTTTTCAGGCGAAACTCACGAAACAAACATAAAATGACTTAGATTCCAAACTTTTTAAAAGAATCCTTAAGAGCTCTTATAACCAAAATGTTCGCCAGATTCTGCTAATCATTTTAAGTACAAGATGTCTAAAAACTAGAATAAAAATTCCGGATTTTAAACCATTAAAAACCATTTAAATTTGTTTCGCGTAATGTGTTTCGTGAATGTATAAAGGGGGCTAAAATAAAACTTATAAATAAAAAAAACCTTAATCTCCCAAGGCAAAAAGTCAAAATTGAGTCAAGTTTTCCAAAAACAGCCTTCTCCTACCTAAAAACATGTTTTCTACACGTTTCAAACCCTAAAACACACGAAATAGTGGTTAAAACTTGGACTTAATATAGTGTACTTTAGTCCATTCCCATACATTTTTTGTTTAAACTAGACGCTCTTCTGATGGTTTCGTTCTATGCTATTTTTTTGTGTCTAACGTCTAGTCCAACCAGCTTATGACCAATCAGTGAGCATAAAATTAGTGTGCATGGATTAGCCATATCCACTGCTCACAAAAAATCACTTCCTCGACTTCTTTTTTAGCATTGCTCGGCTAGAGCTATTTTATCTGAATAAAATAAATTTTCTTCACAATCAACAAACCAAACACCCTCACAAAAAGTCGACCACTCCCCCATCCTACCGCGATCCGCTCAAGCCCGCACCACCCCGACTCCATATCTGAAATACCTGGAAGATAGTTCACCAATAAAACACAGCTGCCCTGATACACACAAATTTGCTAGTAACAAGGTAAGCAACCTTATAAATGATATTTTCTGACCTAAGGTACTACACCTGATACGCAAAGTAAAGTTACCAGCGTAAGCACTACCATATCATCTTTGATTTCTTAAAAGCTTATTATTAGAATTAAGGACTTTTTGTTGCTGTTTGTTTTTATTCTGGATATATGTCTGCTTGTTGTTTTCTATATGACGTGTTATCATGCCTTGCTGTTCAGACGTACATTTTTCAACCTTTCAGAGAAATATGGTGCACAACATGTGGAAAATCGATCTCTATGAAAAAAAATCAGTCGCCGGGGAGTTATCTGACTTGGTAGTTTGCAAAGTTTGTCGTGATGCAGGCGCAAAGAAAATTGAGTTTAAATTAGCTTGTCGGCCTAATCTTTTATGGAATTCCAATTGGAATCTATGGAGAATAGCCTAAGTTTAGAACCTGGTTGGGTGTTGGGGCCTGCTCTACCCGGCCGCGGGTCATACCAATATCTCCTTCCATTCTCCCTTGTGGGAGGGAAATATCTGATAAAAAAATATCCATCTAAAGATATTACGGGTAACACGCACATAATGATAATTATATAATGCTCGGAACTCGACTCGGAACTCGAAACTATCGAGTCGAACGCTCAACTCGGAACTCGAAATTATCGAGTCGAGCGCTCGACTCGGAACTCGAAAATTTTCGAGTTTTCGAGTTTTTTTCGAGTTCAACTCGACTCGACAACCCTAGTTGGGACCCTGGTGCCAGCATCAGGGTTGGGATCCTGGTGCCAGCATCAGGGAATGGGACCCTGGTGCCAAAAACCCATCCTCACGCTGACACAAGTGGCCGCAGCCAAAGATGCTGGCACACAAACACAAGCAAAAATCACCATCAAAAAACTATGATAGTGAGGGTTAGAGAAATACAGAGTATATATAAGAATGAAACAAGTTCAAAGTGCTGGGTTTGAGAAGAAACCGCAAGGGTTAGAGAAACTTTTTTCTTTTGCGTCATATAATTATCATTATGTGCGTATTACGCATAATATTTTTAGATGGACAGTTTCTATTAGACATTTCCCTCCCACAAGGGAGAATGGGAGGAGATATCGGTATGACCCGCGGCCGGGTAAAGCATATGCATGTCCTAAAAAATCCGGTATCCGTACGGATTCCGGTTTTTTGCCACCACCGGATC
>BBSZ01014593.1:7528-37639 GCA_000981365.1 Subanguina moxae
CCCAAGGATCCCCAAGGATCCCCAAGGATCCCCAAGGATCCCCAAGGATCCCCAAGGATCCCCAAGGATCCCCAAGGATCCCCAAGGATCCCCAAGGATCCCCAAGGATCCCCAAGGATCCCCAAGGATCCCCAAGGATCCCCAAGGATCCCCAAGGATCCCCAAGGATCCCCAAGGATCCCCAAGGATCCCCAAGGATCCCCAAGGATCCCCAAGGATCCCCAAGGATCCCCAAGGGCCTGGCCTAACGGCCCTACCCCTCTGGCACTGGTACCAGAGAGAACCAAAAATAATGCTATCAAAGTATGACAGCGAAGCTCAGCAAAATATGGAGAATATATAAAAATCGAACTTGTTTAAAGTGCTGGGTTTGAGAAGGACCGCAAGGGCTAGAGAAAATTTTCCCTTTGCATCATATCATATTTGAGAAAAAATGGGATTCTGATGACCGGAATCCGTACGGATTCCGGTTCGGTCTCCAGCGCTAGTTATATGGCTTAGTTTCCTTAGTGTAATACCTGAAAATACCATTACTTTTTGACTTCCCAAAAACTTCTCTTTATTAATTGTAACTTTTAAGCCAATTTTACAAAGTGTGTTCTCTATCTTAAATGTTGTTTGTATGATATCATCTTAGCAGTTTAACACTATCCATTAGATAGGCATGTGCAATGAGAAATAGAGATAATTTATTTTCCCCTCACATCCTGTTGTTTTTTGCTACATCGCATATCTCTTCCGTTTCTATATAGTTCCTTGTGCCAGCTGTGTGTGTTGACTTTTGACTTCATTCGCAAGAACAAATTTAATTAAAACTGCTGAGTCATTCCTAAACAGCAGTTTGAGCGTGACAAAGTGCAAAATATCTTTTTTGTTTTGAAGGTTTATCCATTTCCCCTACTGGACCAGGGCAAAAAGTGTATCTAGATTCTCAAAAATATTGCTCGGATTCATCTCGGAGGTAAGTCTGCGCATCTCTAACTCTCAAGCCCTCTTACGGGGGTGACATGTGCGATGGGAGCTTGGAGTTGAGATGCGAAAACACCCATACCTGAGAGAAAAATCACTTGAAAATAACTCTGGATGCATGAAAATAGCATGCATACCAGAGCTTCTTTATGCAGTAGGTCTGTGCAAGGGAAACAATGTTCAAGATCTTCTCTTTTCCTATAAAGTGGCATAGAGTGAAGAAAAAATTGCCCCCTTACTTGTCCCTTCCCTTCCCTTATACAGCCCTTATTCTCAATTAAATTCAAATTAACGCTAAATTATTTCATCTAAAACCAGGATCCCTCACAGTGTTTCCAATAATCAGAAACAGAATGAAAGTCAGAATGAAAATTTGAAATGTTCAAAATCAGAATTTGTTTTTGACTCTCATTCTGCATTTGAATACCTACTTTTTGGTATCAGAAAGTAGGCTTTCAAATGCAGAATGAGAGTCAAAAACAAATTCTGATTTTGAAAATTTCAAAATTTTCATTCTGACTTTCATTCTGTTTCTGATTATTGGAAACACTGATCCCTCAGCATGTTAAAAAAAAAAAAATTTTCTCAGAAAGCTTAAAACACGCGGCTTTCTAATGAAATCCTGGTCAATTTGTACGAAAAAGAAGTTATTTCCTGTGACCTTACAACTCTGGCTGGGGTGTTATGCTCTATGCTCAAGCCTCGTTTAAGAGGTATTGTTATCCAGTTTGGATGGACTACTACTTTTTCCTTGCACACTTCTCACCTTTTTTTTTTTGTTCGCATTCTTGAAATGATTGAAATATACTCACAAAAGAGAGTTTTTAGCGTTACCATGGTATTTTCAGCAAATTGAATTTTCACTCCCATTTGCTTTCTTGGACGCTTCTCGTTGCGAAAATCTTCAAATCTAACATCAATTGCTGTTCCGGAATTTTCCATGTTTTGTGTACAAGTATTATCTCACTTGAAAGGTCTGACAGTAGGCTACAATCACGCAAAGGTGTCGTAACGAAAAAGTGAGTAGCCAAACCACTGAGCCATGCATTCTACTTATAACGCATATAACACCGTTTGTTATATGAGATGTTATACGAGACGGCATATAACAAAAGGGAAAATAGAAAAATAATTTGTTTTAAAGCAAGTAAGTAAAGAAGCTCAAAAATTACCATTTTTGTAATGCTTGAATATCTCGCAAATTTCAGTGCAAATATTTAGATGTCGTGTCTTATGGTGCTGCGATATCCATGATTATTTTTATGCTCAAATATGGCCGTTTTATTCATTCATTTCCGTGATATAATGTAGCCCTCGATGTAGCATATATTTTTTTCTGGTTCCAAGGGACATTATAACGAGGTAAACTATGTTAAAAGATTGTACCATTAGGACACCTCGTAAAATTTTTGACGACACAAAGAGACTTGCAATTTCATTCAGGATGCCGTTTATTTGATTTTAAAACCCTTAAACCACCCGTAGTCTGTTCGTAATCTCTAGTAACACGATTTTTTTTTGCATTTTTTATATAAAAGATGAAGGACGAACAAAAATTGGCACTACTGCACTTTTACGTGTAAAAAAACTATTATTTCCTGCTTAAAGCAATGTACATTTGCCATTCTCTATGTTTTTAGGTGATTGTAGTGCTTTTGTAATTCAGAGAAAATAATTATTTCATTGGTAATATTATGTGGCAAAGGTTCTCGGGATTTTGAATCTACATTTATAACTTAGAAAAAAAAAGGATTGTTAATTATTTTACGGCTGTTCAATACATTAGAAATACATTAGAAATGTTTGCTGCCAACACTTGAGCACCATGCACAAAAGTTTACCTTTTTCTATATTTTTGGCCACTTTTTTACTGTTTTCTTAAGTTAAAAAAGGTTGGCGGAAAATTTTCGGAAAATGTTTGATCTGCTTAAAAAAATATATTTCTCAGCATCCTGAAGTACAATGAATTACCTCCTGAGTTTTGCTAAATACTAGGTCAAGCTGCTAAAAGCAACTCTGACGATAAATAGGTTTGAACTGACGGCCACTGAACTGGCTATCAGGACAATCAAGTAAGTCGAGCATGCCCCTTTAAGCTAGGATCAATTATATTGATGGGATTGTTAATTGTTGACATGTCACTTTGCTGAAATAGGTTGTTTGCCGAATTATTAAACTATTTACAGATACGGTAGATGTAGATACGGGAAGCTCTTAATCTTGTATAATATTACTAGCGGAAAGCAAAACAAGAAAAGAGTTCAGTTAAATTAGAAATCTGACACCTTGTTTTATTATTTTTGCGGCCTATAGTCAACCTTTTCACGGAACAGCTAATTAATGGAATAAAAAAAGGATGAAGAGTCACCCATTTGCCATTTTTATGGCCCGCCCATTCTCAGCTGTTTTCAATATCTCCGAGGGAAGTGATATACAGCTAAATTTTCAGAAGTTTTCGTTATTGTTTTCATTCTCATTTCTAGCTTCAAAGTTTTAACGCTGCTCGGTTATAACCGCTCCCCCCTGAAAAAAAAATGAAACTAATCGGTTATACCCTTCCTCCAAAAAATCATGTTTTCCAAAAACCATATTTAAGTAACTATTTTCGTATCAAAAAGCCAAAATAGTAACATAGAGAGGAATAAGGCCTCAATTAGGAGGAGAAGGGAATGATAGGAGGCAACTAATTTGAAGGGCCCTTCACACGTCTTCCTTACTGAACCAGGGCAAAAAGTGCCTCTAGATGTATTCTCTGCTCGGATTCATCTCGCAGGTATATTTTTGCGCGCATCTCAATCAAGCCCCCTTCGCCCTTTTACGGGGTCGACGGGAGCTCGGGGGCTTGGAGTTGAAATACGCAAACACCCATACCTGAGAGAAAAATCACTAGAGAAGCAGCTGTGGATGTATGAAAATAGCACGCATGCCAGAGCCTCTTTATGCGGTAGAGCCTAGTTGGCACATGTCCTGTCAGGAATATCATTTGTTTGAATTCCCGTGTGAAGTTGTAGAGTAATGTGTGAGTCTAGGTTGTATTGCTAAGTGTGCTGGGAAATAAAGAAAGCAAACAGTCGGGTCTCTTGTTTTCTCTAAGAAATATATCGTATGGCTATTGCTTGTAAGTAAATTTCAGAAGGAATACGCGGGTTTTTATTGGACACACAACTATGTTCAAGATCTCCTCTTTTTTGAGTGGGCCCTCTGTAGAAAGTGGCTTTTAATTGTCCTCTCCCCTGCCTATACAGCCCTTCATCCATTAAAATCTTGAAAAAATGCTTCTTATATGGTCGATGTGCCTAGAAAAGCCATGTACTTTTGGGAGAGGGGTATAAAACAGAAGTAACAATCTATTAATTACTATTGACTTGGTTCAAGATTTTAAGTATACTACTAAGACCATAACCGCACATTAGCATTGCTAGTCTCCACTTGTTGACGTTTTGGAAGGTTATTGTAATTGTTAAGTAGAAATGGGCTGGTTTTTAATTAGCCCTTTTTGATTTTTTCTTCATTGAGGAAACCCGTGGTCTTTAAAGAAAAGGAATTACTTCGTGGGGAAGAGAATAAAGCAAATCCTCTTTATTTTGAGAAAAATTTCAGTACTCCTACTCCTCATTGTTCTGCGCTATCTAGCGAACAGACTGCTCCTAGGCATTCTTTGTGCCTTTTATTTGAGTGGGAGGAGACTCTCGAGTATAAAATAACCGAAATTAGTCCTAGGATTTTAGAGCTGAGATAGTAGCCAGACATTTCCTTGAGACTAAATTTTTGGAAAAATATAGATGAATGAAGAATATTAAGCACTCTTTCTACAACTTATTGTTTTTTCTTACTCCAGCAATTTACATTTGAATTATCCTTTTCATTTTACGCATCAAAAGCATGTTAACAAAAGCCTCACTCACTTATTTATGCCTGAATTTTCTTTTCTTCACAAATTTTAAAGCAATTTATTTTTAAAAAAATTATTCCCATAGTTTCCCAAAAAAAACATTTAAAAGTGGGTGTGTAAACTAATTGCTCGGTATTGCTAGCGATCTATTGGAAAAAGTTTTTGCACAATTTTACAACCCTATTTTACAATTTATACACCGGAATGTTTTTTTCTCCTTTTTTTTGTAATTGCTTTTTTGTCGATCAAATAATCGACGCTACTAAGATATATCCCCCGTCCCAATCGGTTATAACCTCCCGCTAAAAAAATCAAGTTTTCGAAAAGTGCTTAAAAGCTATTTCTAAGTAGTAATTTCGTTATATAGAAGTCAAAATAGTAACTGAGAAGGGAATAAGGGCTCAATTGAAAGGGGGAGGGTATGATAGGAGGTCACTAATATGAAGAGCCCTTCATAAGAAGCCACTTTTTGTAAAGATTATTCACCCGTTTACCTTACTGGACCAGGGCAAAAAGTGCGTCTAGATGCATCTATTTTTCAAGTGTATTGCTCGTATTCAGCTCGCAGGTAAGTCTGTGCGTGTATCTCTCACTCTCAAGCCCTCTTGCGGGGGCTCGGGGGCTTGGAGTTGAGGTACACAAACACCCATACCTGAGAGAAACAGCTCTGGATGCATGAAAATAGCATGCATACCAGAGCTTCTTTATGCGGTAGGAAGGGAAATTATGTTCAAGATCTTCTCTTTTCCCTTCCCAATACAGCCCTCAACCCTTCTAAAATAGTCTCTCTGTTTGTTTTTTGGCATAAATTATACTTAAAAATGGTTTTATATACTTTTACGAAACTGATTTTTTTGGGAGGGGGTATAGCCGAATAGCACCAAAGTTTTAACTATAGACTGTATAACATGCAAGCTGACCAACATCTCGTAACTTCTAACCAATTAACTCTGAAGATTGAGGGGTGGGGCTTATCCTAGTAGCACCAAATAATCTTTGCTGCTATATATTTTCAAAAACTTGGTAAAGATTCCTTTCTGAAAACTTTCTGGACTTTCTAAGAACACATAAGCGTTTGATAATCTTTGCCCGGCCTAATTTGTTTTTCCTTTCCGCTGTATAATTTTTGTGGAGCTAAATTCCCTAATAGAGCATGCTCCCAAAACACCTAAAATTGTTTTTGGTGTTTTAGCACATAAAACTGAAAACATGTTTTTGCTTTTAAGGTCTAACATAAACCAAGTGTCGAGGGTACAAACATACCATATACGATGGACTAAAATGCAGTCATTTACTGGGAACAATTTTCTTTACACTATTAATTACTAGTTTGGGAAAAAATTGTCTTAAGTTTTGTGTTGCGTGTGAAATCTATGTTTTGCTAAATTTACGGTTGCTTATCAACTTTAGCTTTTTTATTTTTTCAGACACCACTATTTTTGTTGTGGTTACTAAACCTGCTAGTTGCTTAGTTCTTGTCTTATTTCTAAAGCAGCTATGGTTTCGTATGGCGGTCGTTGCTTCTTCGCCGTTATCTACAGTCTTTCGTTGAGTATTTTGCTGGCAATTTGTTTGGGCGATTTAGCGCTGGCTGCGTCTCCAACCATGCAAGCGGTAAGCTTTTTTTTATTCTGGTAAAAAAAACACTAGAACTCAGCAAAAGATATTATTTTCGTTTTTTTGTGCCTTTTTATTACAATCTAAATCCGCGAGAAACTAATGCAAAATTTGTTTTTATTTGTTGTTAACTAATCCTATTTAAAAGGGTATACCCAAAAGGTCGGAAACAGCGAAAGTCTTTTGTATAAAACTTTTTTTAAGAATTTCGGTCCACCTCTCTAAAGCGTTTTGCTTGGTTTTTGAAAGTTATTTGAAGTCGGATTCCCAAGGTCTTTTTGCCTACTGGTGTGCCTCAGAAAAAAAAAAACCTTTCAAAAATGAGTACAGTAGATGAGTATATGCAAATTGTTGTGGCGTAACATAGTGACGGCGTAACAAATGTTCCTCTAAACAGTTTTTATTAGTTTCTTTTATTACAGTCAAGTCTCAGTATAGTGATACCCCTGGAACTGGCTCAAGGTGTCACTCTACCCAGACTTTTGATCTAAATAATCATAGAGTGCCATTATAATTTCGAGACCTTAGTAGGAATGCGGGTTTTTCTGTTTTTGCCATTATACGATTCTGATTATTTTCGCTCCAGCCAAATGAGGTTGTGATTGTTTTATTAAAGCAACTGCGATTAATCGCAGTTATTATAAGATTTTTTCGCCTTGATCTCCCAAGGGTTAATCTCAAAACTTTTGAATCAACCTGATACTTCAAAAGAAAAGAAAAGAAAATGTAAGAAATAAGAGCAAAAGGGTTCCTGGTCAAAATGTGAATCAAGATTTACACGTAAATTTATTTTTGCGTTATTATTTTTGCATAAATGATGAAGTGTCGCTATATCTAGGGTAAATTTATTCTAGATTGGCGTGTCACTACATCAAAGTGTCACAATAACGAGGGAAAAATTTGTAAATTTTGTTTGTTGTCCTACCAAATCCACCCAAAAATGTTACTATATCGAGGGCGTCTCTATATCGAGATTTGACTGTTGTAATCACACCTCTAGGTGTAAAATGTGTTTGTGACAACAGCTTAAAACAACATAGTAAATATTGAATGTAATTAATGCATATTTCCATGTCTATTTGCCAATATACTAATTAATTAGTAACAAAACAACTTTTTAGAAATGGAAAATACCGCATGGAGAGCAAGGAAACATTGGTTGGCCGGAAGAGGGCAGTAAAGCGGACTTCCGTTATCCAGAACAACAACTAATACAAAAACCAAGAATAAGGAAATCTTTTTCTTCCGCTCAGATGTTGGATGCAAACAATGCTGCTTCTATGGACAGGAATGCTTTTCGAATGAGTTTTGGCAAAAAGAGGTCTGGTGACGCCGGCACAATGGTCGATCCTAATGTGTTCAGAATGAGTTTTGGCAAAAGAAGTCGGTGGGTTAATTATATTATATTAAAACTTTTATGTTGACAGGCTTATTTTATAAATTTTAGGCATATCCAATCTCAAAAGTACGGCTATCAGCGAACACTCCATGGATGATGTGGAAACAGTAAACTGAGACTATCTTAAAAAATTTGGCGATTATGCTGTCTGCCAACAAACTACAAAACTCTCGTTGTTATATTTGTCATGATTTGTTATTGATTGTAATAATGTATAATCTGCTCAGATATTAAAGATATTGCAATGTAAGCCGCCGCTGGAGAATTGGTTTCAGGAAAAATCGTGTTTAAGGTGGATTTCAAGCAGAAAATAAATGCGTAAAACTTTGTTGCGCAGGGGGCTTGAAAATTAGAGATGCGCAAACACAAAACTTGAGACATAAACTACTCGAAAGCGGACTTTTGCTGCATAAAAAAATGCATACCAGAGTTTCTTTATGCGGTGGGTCTCAGTAAACAAGAATAAAGTTATTTATAACTTTAAAGTGATTAAAGATTATTAGTCGTTGCCATTTTAGCGTATAATAATTGCTTACGGCTGTACAAAGATTAATAAATTCGAAAATTATATCACTCGCACTTTCAACATCTGACAAAAAAGGTAATTGACAAAATGCTAAATTGGAATTTTACTGAATTGGAAAAAAGCTGTTGAAATTTTGCCAAGCTGGCAAAAAAAGGCGATTCAAAAATCGCCGACCTGGTAAGATCTACTCTTTGATTGTTTACAATTAGTAATCTCTTTTGTTGATTGCTATGAAAAATTGAGACACGTGTATGCTGTAGACACAATTTCTCAGCAAATTGTAATAAACGTGCTTGCTATCGACAGAAGTTTTACAGTTGGTCGAGGAAGAGTGAATATGATAGATGAGCAACAAATCGCAGTCCCCCTGATAGTGGGAGTGCATGAATAAAAGAATAAAAGACCTGTTCTCTATGTTTTAGCACGTAAAACGTGCAGAAAACATGTTTTCAGGGCCAGGCCGACCAAAAAAAAGTGTTCTTCCTTTTTGCATATTGTTTATATGCATCCAGAGTTATTCTCGAGTGATTGGTCTCTAAGGTATGTGAGTGTGCGCATCTCAACCCCAAGCCCCCTGCGCCCCCTTCGGAGCTGCCCCTGAAGGGGCGCAGAGGGCTTAGATATGCGCGCACTCACTTACTTTAGAGATAAATCCGAGGAATGCCGTTGATAATATATGCACTCAGAGACTCTTTTTGCCCAGCTCAAGTGATAAAAAAAGGTAGAATATTCTAAAAACCATAGTTTACCTTGGCCCCTCAAGCTAAAACCTTAAAAACTTTTTTTATAGTCAACCACATTTTTTTGGTCGGCCCGGCCCTGAAAACATGTTAGCCGCACGTTTTACGTGCTAAAACATCGAAAAAAGTGATTAAAACTGCTTTTTGAGCCATATCTATATAATGCACTGCGGCCGAAGTAAGCATTGCTGAAACAAAAAAAAAGAAACATCTAAATGAGACAACTAAAAAAGAAATAATAAAAGTTTTTTTCACAGTACAAATAAAGAGTTTAAAAGGTCAAGTACGTTTCGTGTTGAGACTTTGGAAAATGATTAATTTAAAAAAAATTACTAAAATCAACTAAAAATAGGTATTATATATTTGCCGCTCACTTTTTGCCGCTTAATACAAAACTGAGGAATATTTTTTACTTAAGCTTCAATAACAACAATAACTACATGGAAATAGTTGGCGTGTTAGTTGTTGCCTATTAATTGCGTTGGCAAAATAATGTAACTCTGGTAAATCACTTCCTGTTAAGCCAGTTTAACCACAGACAAGACAAGTTTTTAATCCATTGTTTTTTTTAACAAAAATATGTTTTGGTCTTTCCATTTGTGAAAAAGAGGGTGGCTTTTTCAACCAGAAAAAAATTATTTGATAGATTTTTCGACCAAATGTTGATGCTAATCATCTCACTAATTGTTTTCCAAACTGTTGTCGGCAATCCTGTCAGCACAACTGACGAAGATGTTAACAGGTGCTACGACAACCTGGTTAAGAAGTTAAGAACTCTCAATGGTGATTTTATCACCCACGATCAAGGAGTTCAGGTTGTAAAGTTTAAATATATACCTTTTATTTTTACTTTTACTTAGATGGCAAACACAGCCTTTGAGATGTACTTGATGGAAAAAAAGTCGTTGGAACAAATTGCCGCTTATTTTAAAAACAATTTCAACAACTTAGGTTTCACACCAGAGCAAACAAGCGTTGTTAGTTTTTGTATATTACAATCACGTCTCGTTAACCCGCCACCCCCAAAGGTTGGACCCACTGCTGGGTCCTATTCTACAATGGGTAGCGGTTTTATACCTTGGTCCCCCTGTTGTTTTAGACCTTCTAAGCATTTTTGATACGCTAAAAACGATAAGTTAGCTATTTTCCCACCCTTTTCATCATAGAAGGTCGATTTTTGAGAAGTCGACAATTTGCATATCTTGCGTTGTTATTCCAACATAGACAACAATATTTTCAAACCCCAGGAACTACACTTAGGCATACAACTAAGCCTTAGGCCTAGCATAGACCAGTGCAGGTTAGCCGAGACTTAGCATATACCATGTTATACCTAGGTTTAGTGGTTCACGGCTAGCTTAGACTGGTCTACCCTAAGCCTGAGGCTCTGTTGTATGCCTAAGTATAGTTTCCGGCGTTGCTTACCTTGTTTCCCCAAGGCAAAATATGGAAATTATCGACTTGTCAAAAACTGACCATGACGAAAAGGGGAGGGGGAATAGCTTTTCTATGGTTTTTAGCAAATTGGAAATGCTTAGAAAGAGCTAAGACAATAAGGGAATTAAGACAAAACCTCCCCCCATTGTAGAATAGGGCCCACCGCTGGGTTTGATCATTTTTCACCTCACTTTTTTGACATTTTTTGCCGGGGGAAAAAAAGTCTGCGCGTTCAAACATTGTTTCGTGTTGAGAACAAGCGTGAGCCTGCCCCTTTAAAAAAACCGAAAAACATTTTTTACTATTCTTAAACAAATTTAAGTTTACTGACGTCTACTCCAAGGTGGTCATCATTTTGGGCAGCGAAGAAGCCGCCATCCAACTATACAAAAACGCTCTTAAGACTATTTTTGAATTCGTCGCAAACGACAAGGCAGAAGTATGTCCCTTTTTATCATTATTAAACTTTTTTGTAAGATCTTTAGACAAAAAAATATGGGATTGGAAATTATGCACTTGAAAGAGGAGGGGTGCATTTTTCAATAAAGTGTCTACTGTCTCCCTGTCTTCCCCTAGGTCCGGTGCCAGTTCAAGAACTTTGGCTAGTTCTAGTTCAAAGATTTTTACTAATTGTTGTTTGGCCATAACTGATTTTCGTCTTGATCCCCAAGGTAATCACGTTATTAATTATGTGTATTTTACCACCTTTTTTTTTGGAGTTAGGCAAAAAGAATTTCTAGTTTCCTGTGCTATCAAGTTTGTTGCTCGAATTGATCTCGCAGATGATTTTGTGCATGCATCTCTAATCCTCCCGGGGGTTTCAAAAGTTTCTATCTGGATGGTTTATAAGGAAAGTTGTTTTCTTGTGCGATTATGATTTTGTCCAATAGTTTGAAATTTTTGAAAGATTTATTCTATATGATGCAAAAGTGTAAAAAACAAATTTTTTCTCGTCTTTAGCGTACCTTGTCGGAAGCTGTGACTGTACAAAGCTGTCGAAATCATATCAAACTTTTAATTTTATCATTTGCAGACTGATCATAAATTAGCGGTGAAAAAAAAAATCCTCCTCAAATATCTCACTGCATTTCATTAAAGATCGAATTATTTTCACAAAAAGTTTTTTCAGACAGATAAGATGATAGCTCAACTACATGGTCAGGGAGCTTCAATGAATAGTATCAAACAGCGAACTTGTCAGCAAATCTTCACTCTAACTACTTTAGAAAAGGTAATTCCACTCCACTGGGTTATTCCCATGTTTTAATTTAGAAAAAGAAGATGGTTGCCCAAATAGCTGAATATATACCAGAAGAGTCGCGTGACGCAATCAAACGTGAATTTAGCAAAATTATAAAGTTGTAAATGAATAAATAAAGGCAATATGTTGTGTTCTTACGAAAAATAGAAGCTTTTGTACCCGTTTTTCATATTATATTATCGTATTACAAAAAGACAACATCTTCCTCCTCTTCTCCTTCTGCCTCATCTTCTCCAAAGAAGTCTTCATTGACGACACTGCCTGTGCAAGTGGAAGGGGCTTCATCGAGCAGTACAAGCAGACTTTCCTTGACCTTGTTGGCAGTAATCTTTGCAAAGGCTCCACCCCTATCCACTTTCGACTTTTTCCATTGTCGCCAGCTGGCTGAATGGGCTAGGTTGGAAACGCAGTCCTCACTGTAAGAGTTAGACCTGCCTCTAGTGGTGTGTACAGCACTGGTGAAGATACTCTCTGGCAAGAAACTATGCAATCCACCGCTAAAAAAGTTTATTACATATGGGCCATAGTCTAAAATAGCGCCAACCAGAGCATAGAAAAAGGTCAATACTTACTTGATGAACCTTTCTCAGAATTTATTTGTTTAAGTATGTTAAATTGTCACAGTTGAAAAAGTAATGCAGTCACTAATAATTCATTCTTCATTTAATCATTTTTCTGTATTGTGGTGATGGGACAAAGAAAGGGCTGATGTGAGAAAAAGTTGCAACACTCTGTGTTATTTTATAGCGATAAAACATTATTCTTACTTGACTAACTCCGGTGTCTTGGCCGAGAGCGGCCCCATGGAACCCACATTTAAATCATTTCTCAATGCTGGTGATGGAATTTTCCTATAAAGTAGATAATAAATTTATTAAATTATACAGTCGAACCCCGCTATAACGGAATTCAAGGGACCGAAAAAAAATTCCGTTATAGCGGGCTTCGACTGTAATCGGAAATAAAGGGCAAAACCTTGCACGCTATTTTACTTGCTTTTGGGGTTGTGAAAGGACGGGCCTTTTTATTGAAATAAGAGAGGTATCTAGCGAGAAGATCTCGCCCCTTTCAAACACTTACATAGACAAGGTGTTGGGGATGCATCCGTTTAATTTACTCAGCTCCATCGACTTAGAGTACTTTCTGCTGATGTGTGGCTTCAAATTTTCCTCGTTGATTAGCACCAACGATGAAGAAGGTGCCTCATAAGCCATTTTGAGCGCTTGTCCGCCCAATAAATCTATTACGGCTGCATCACCCTCTTCTTCTTCTTCCGGATACAGGTTCAAAGCTCTTATCAGTGAGTCCAGCAAACTAGTTCTCTGTTCCCTAGCCTTTTTTATAGCCACATTCTCTGCCTCAATAAAACAATTGGCGTGCTCTTCTAATTTCTTGGCCAGACTACATGAATGTGCAGAAAAAGTTCTAAAAAGGTACTACAGGGTGGCCCAATTTTTTGGGTGAATGAATTTTGGCCATAACTTTTTTATTTTTCACGATTTCGACGAGATCTTTTTTTTTATTCGAAAGCTGAGTGTTTTGGAAAAAGAATGACACCAAATTTGCCCATTATTGTTATCGCTTTCACCGACAAAATCGTTACTGATTGAGAAGCTCGATTTTCTTTCTTTTAGTCTACTTAGCCATGGTCTACTCAGCTCAAGAGAAAGCCAAATGCATGTTCGTTGGGCCGCCGAAATCTGTTGAGCAGGAATATTAGTGAAAAAATTGTTATTTTTTGTCTGTTGCTGTTGGTTGGTGTTCGAATAAAGATTTCTTTGCAAATTTGGTGTCATTCTTTTTCCAAAACACTCAGCTTTCGAATAAAAAAAAAAGATCTCGTCGAAATCGTGCAAAATAAAAATGTTGTGGCCAAAATTCATTCACCCAAAAAAATTGGGCCACCCTGTATTTCTGCTTGCATAGCACCATCCTCGCCAAGTTGAAAATTTGTGATAAAAAATCTTATTGTTTTTGGCCGGATTTAAATATGTGGTCAAGGCATTTTCGGAGGACCTTACCTGGCGATGTCATTAGCAAGGCTGCAGGAGGACACCAAATCTAGTTCAAGCTTCTCTACAGATTCTTCCAAGTCTATTATAATCGATTCAGAAGAATTTTTCTGCTTTGGGACAGGATAAGCTGGTTGTTCTAGACATTCGAGCTGCTGTTTTTGGAATATTGAGTGTTTTTCTTGTAGTGTGGTGGCAGGTAAAACTATGGATTGGATGTCTTCTCGTGAATTTTGGTCTTCTTTGGAGATTATTTTGTTAAGCTCTTCTGTTAGCACCTCTTTGAGTATAGTTTTGGAAACACTTTTTGGTATTTGGCCATGGAAATTGAAGGAGTAAGTGCTGTTGCCAATTGCTGCTGTATTGGGAGGTATGAGTGGAGAGCTTTCTGTAGCTGCTGCAAAACCCACAACACTGTTCTCCACTTTATAGGTGGAGACTCTAGAATTTCGAGAGCGAGACCTGAAATTAGCATTGTTGAGTTAATTCGCTTATGTATTCTATTGGTTATTTTTACTAGTTATAATTTAAATTTCGACCCTACTTAAGAAGCGGTGGTTTTTTCGCCTTGGTCCTCTCCCCTCTGATTTCTTTTTTGAGGTATACATATGCAAAAGAAATTCATTTAATTGAAAGCCATTTAGTGCAGAGCAGCTCATATTTGTAATCAAACCCCTGGCAATTGTTAACTTCTCTTAATGATTCTGTTTGCCGTTCTTGGGTGTCCTTGTTGTTGTATTATGAGATCTCTATAAATAAACTCGGCAGGAAATTTGCTGTTATTGGACACTTTTTCGCGAGATTTTGTTTGCCCAAAATCCCACCACGGGTCACCCAATTTTTTGAAATGTGGGTTATCAAAAATCTTTAAGAAAACCGGCGTCCGTATAACCCTCATACTGCAGCACTTAACGGGGTTGACTGTATACTAATTTTTTTGCTCTTCACAATGACTAACAAATTTTTAATGTTCCGCCAAATTAGATAGCCAAATTAGACATTTACAATATAATAGTGGATAGCCCACTAACAAACCACATAAAACAAGACCACCACCATTGACAATATGAGTGCTGTTGTTGTCCAATAATATCTAGTGCACTTCACAATCCAAGACGTGCACGTAATATATAATAATTTATTGAGTCATACACCTAGTACTTCTAATCCCTCCTGCTGCTGTTGTAATTGAGGAGGAGCCGGTGGTCATTGTGGACTTGCAAGTCTTGGGAGGAGATCTAACTAGGATTATATAATACAACTTCTCTAACTGACTCGACAACCAGACCTTTGCAAAAAGCTGATAACTTGCCAGCTACATACCTATGCATGTAAGGGTAGGTGACCGAAAGAGTATGGGTGAAAAAAAGGGTAACCATACTTTAATTTCACCCATTCTCTTGCGGTTGCCCTTTTTTTCACCCATACTCTTTCGGTTACCTTTTTTTCCCATACTCTTTCGGTTCCCTTTTTTTTCCCATACTCTTTCGGTTACCTTTTTTTCCCATACTCTTTCGGTTACCTTTTTTTTCAGGGTAAGTTCGTTCAGAGGCTTGGAGCCATATTAGAGCCACACGCGGGAACTTACTACTCAACCCAATAGTTGACACAGCAACCTTTTCAAAAATACTATTGAACTTTTATGGGCAATTTTGGTTAGCCTTAGAATAATAAATTATGAAAGACTTAAGATGGAAACCTTAATGTATCGCTATTCTTTGTAAAGTACTGCTTTCCAAAATGGCAAGTTATCCTCTTTTTTATGAGTGTCAATGTTAAGTCGTGTTAAATATTAAGTGAATAGGTGTTAGTGGTTGAGCTACAACTAAAAAACACCGAATACAAAAATGTTGATAGTCTGCTTTAAAAGCATACTGCATATGCACTTATTTGTGAGGAAGTGAACTGACAAACTAACTTTTGTTCCCCTGATGTTTTGCGCACAGATCCGTATTGGTAGTCCTGTTTGGCTCCTGTGCAACAGATATAGTTGAGGAAGTCAGAGAAGGCTCGTGTCTATAATTTGAAAAGGAATAGCATTTGTTTGGTTCCTATTTCCTCTTCTTTTTTAGCCCATATTTTTTTCTTATAACTATGACTCAAAAATGTGAAGGAAATGTGTATAACAAGACTGATCACTTATTAGAACTGAGAGGAAAAGCATGGTATTAACCAGACTTATATTAAAGAGTGTACCTATAAAAGTACAACCCATCGGCAAGTTAAAAAAGTTAGGGCCCAAAATTATTGACGTTACTACTAACTCCATGAAAAACATATTTACCGTATTTTCTCTAATAAGGTCCCACCCCCTTTGATTTAAAATGGTGTTCTTGGCATTCTGTTTTTGACTCAACTTTTCCAGATGACTCTCAGATGATTTACCAACCAAATTTTAGCTTATTTTCTCAGCTTCAATTTGGTTGGTAAATTGACTGAGAGTCATCTGAGAATGCTAAGTCAAAAACAGAATGCCAAGAACACGATTTTAAATCAAAGGGGTGGGGCCTTATTAGAGAAAATATGGTACCTGCTTTTACAATTTTTCTAAGTAATTCTTGTGCGCTAAAAACCATAAAGAATATGTCTTCTGGACTTTTACGTCAAATTTTTTCCTTGCATCGGATGTGGTTTTCTCCTGGTTCATCTTCTTTTATTCATTGTTCTTTATTATTTTCAGAGTCAAAGGGACCGCGACTAAATTTTCAAATCTTCTATTTCCTGTTAGTGGTTTTGGTTTTTTACTACTTGTAAAGTGATTGAGTTTAGTAAATGAACCAGTTTACTTACTTCCAGCTGTTTTGGGCACTCTTCAGCTGGTTTACTTTTAGAGACTATATTGCTCCAAAAGACCCTTTTTGCAGCCTAACCCAAGTCTAAGGCTTAGTTATAATTTCCAATTTGTTCGCCCTCCCTCCCTTACACTCACGAGTCTGTTTCATTTTCTTTGGTGTATGGATAAACACCCCCAGTTGTAAAAGGTTCTTTTTAAAGCAAAACCGAAACACTAGTGGCATTATAGTAAAAACAATTAAATTTTGGTAACCAATATTATAGTAGCCAACACCAATAGTAACCGATAGTAACCGTCACCCCGAAAATCATGATAGCTGTTTTTGATTAATCTAATCTCTGGGAAACCACATCTAATGCTGAAAAAAGTATATCTAATGCAAGGAAAAGTACCATGCGACTTTTACATGTTTTCGTGAGCTTTTATGGTCTAAGCCGCATCGGGTCGGTCTACATTTTACCATGGGACTGAACTTTAGATATTTACGCCTTATGCCTAAACAACTTCTTTATTGCTTTTAGCAAATGAGCATTGATTGGAATAGACGGAAGGCACGTAAAAAAGCTTTGATCGGGCTATATTCCAGTAACACGAGAAAATCTTTCGGACAATGTCCATTTCAAGGTCTTTAATGTTGCAATTAAGTTTTATTAGTTACCAATTGTAGTCTCATTTCTTTGTTGAGCGAAAAATAGATGACCGGATTGATCATGTGTGTTGTGGAGTAGAAGAAACTGAAACTTTTTTATTAGCAAAAATGTTTTTCTGATGATCATAGTAGAGGGCCTACCTATTGAAAAGCACAACCCATCTGCAACGCTACTTATTGGCTTTTATTTTTTCTTATAAATTTATGAAATATTTTGCTTCATTTAGGCTTAGTGGTTCACGAGGTGTCTCACACCAATATCAGCCATGAATTAGCGAAACCAAGTAGACACCCGCTTGGTGGATGCTTAGGATGCTTATGCCCTAAACAAACCAAGTGGATGTCCACTTGGTTTCCACACATAACTCACTTGTTTTCAATTAGAAAGACGTGATATAACAAGTAATAAGTGCTCATGTACAGGTAGAAAATGACGGCAATCACGGAAATCTAAATATCAAATATAGTAAACTGAAAAAAATTCGATAACTATTATTTAACATAATAGCTCTACAAGAAGTTAAACAAATTCAGTAGGAATAGCGATTGTGAGAAAGGTTAGTCGGGTTAAACATGCATGACAATGCTAATACACAATATGAAAACACCCACATGTATTACCTGCAAAAGAATCCTTTGTTGTTGGCGGTTAGACCGCCTGGAGGCCAGTTCACGCACATCATTGCTGATAGCTTTGGAGCCCATCCGTATTGACATTTCTATAGCACTCAATATTATTAGGTTGTCTCTAAAGTTCGCACATTTTTGCCTTGATCCCCCCCCCCCGTTGTTCCCCCTGCTTAAGAGAACCGAAGCTGCGAACAAAATTTGTAAAGTTTATGAAGATGATATACAAATTAAGACATACCCAAAAGCATGGTGGATGCCCTGAAATGCCATTTATTTAGATTCTTGTAATTATTTTAATCACAACATCAATTTCTTGAGCAGTTTGTTAATGCGAAAATTTCTAAACTGTGCTAGTGCGCATATCAATCAGCTAATAAAACAACACGTAGGTCACAAGCAAAGAGTGCATTGTTAAAAAGCCAGAAAAATAGGTGTCATTGTGCAAAAATGAGCAAAAAAGTGAAAGAAAAGAATGCAAATTGGCTAGCAAAGGCGTAGAGAACTTTTTTCTAAGAAGTGCAAAAATGCACTCTCTGTGAATAAAACAAAAAATTTTGAGATTATTTAGATTACATTTCGAAATTCATTTACGCAATTCACGTGACAAAGATTTTACAAAATATAAACACGCTGTTTTGTACAAAAATAAAACAGTATTTTAGAGTTTTTAATGTTAATGATGGAACCCTAGTAAATTTGTCCTTTTGTCTAAAAATGACTAATTATTGGGTTGCAGCATAAGTTCCCGCGTTTTTATCTTGTCATAAATTTAGATATGATAAGCTTGCTACATAAGCAAACATTATATACCATTATGTAGCATTTTTTCTTCTCTACAAGATTGCAAATTTGTTTTTTCTAATTACTAATTTTTTCCCGTGTATTTATAGCATTCAAATGGATTGCCAAGTCGACAAGAAAGTGCATTTTTGATACCTGCTCCTCTTCGCTTTCAATCGAGGTCAAAAGGCTATCGAGGCTGCTAGAGAATTCATTGGGAAACCCGAAAATTTTGGGTGCCCGGCAACCCGAATCCAAATAAAGAGTAGAATTTTGAAAATGAATAGCTAAACATATATGTTTTTTGAGTTTTACATTGTTCTCTACACCTTTGTATCGGCAGGAAATGAGAGATAGTTTCCTAGTTGTATATTTTCTACCTTTGCCATTGGGAGCGGGCCTTCAAGGCAGTGCCATGACCGTGGTCTTCCATCGAAGGGCATTGTTGGCTTAAATATTCCATTATTGGATGTATGGCTGGTCATTGAACAGAACAACTAATGAACTGTCTGCCCTCCCATTCTTTGTCCCACCCAAAATAGAGCCTTTTCAAAAAGAGAAAAGGAGAACGCAGCAACAGATAATTGAAAACAGTCGAAAGAAGTGTGGAAACACACAAGTAATTAGCCAGCCAAATTGGCCAAATCAGAAACCCGTAAGAGAACCAAACAAGAAATGAAAGATACGCAAAAGACAGCTTTGATACATTATAAATAAATAATAACTAGCCAAAACCTCTTTGGCACTTTTTGGTTGATATTCTAAAAAAGAACTCACATTCGAAGTGCTAGTTTCCGTTTGTGTCTCCGATACAGCTGAAAATTTATGTAAATCCATTTATTATCTCTACTGCCAATGTTTTTGTTCTACCCTTCTGTGAGTCAAAAAAAACCTGAATAAGGGTGATTGGATTGCTTATGGAGAGTATGACAATAGTCGTCAGCTCGATAGGTGTATAAGTGAATGTGAACACATTCCTTGAGCCTAACAGACTAGCTTCTCTTTCCTCTGAAATCGATTAAGGATTATCAGAGAACAAACATTTAATCTTTTTGAAATCACCTGCACTTTCAAATTCCCCATATCCAAATGTGTAGAACTGGTTTGAGCGCAGAGGGGCAATTAGGCAACAAAATTTGAGCAGGATATAGGCAGTGTTCAGAGCAAAAAAAGTGGACCAACAGAAAATTGTGAAGCCTGGAACAGCCGATTCTTTAGTAAAAAAACAAAAATATTTAGGACAACTTACGGCGTACCCTTTTCACAGTCATAATCATGTTATATCTGAAAATAAAAGGGTAAAACCACTAAAAACAAAATTATTTCGTCTTATTTTATATAACAAAAAAAAGTGGAGTATGACCCGCTTTAGACATTCCACAATAAATCTTCTTCAAGCGCGCATAAACCACGATTTAAACTGTAACGAGGTGTGGAAACCGCTATTGGGTTGTCGGATAAGTTTTGTCGTCGTAGCAAAGCATCCAAAGTTCTTTTCATGCAAAAAATTAATTCAAACTAATTCCATGCATTCCACCATCGTAAATAACCTCTTGCCATCGAACCGGCAGTTTCTTGATCCTTGGCTGGTAGAATGAAGTACGCTTCAGTGTGCTTAGGATTATTTTCCTCTCTCCAAAGGTCAGAACTTACGAATTAGTGATTGGTAGAAGAGCAAAAAAGCAAGGGCATACATTATCACTTACACTTTATATCTACAGGCCTAAAATTGTTGTTTACCTGCCATACAACATGATGGCAACTAGTCGATCCAGGCAAATGGCACTCATATGTCTGGAAAAAGGTTAGGTGTTTCATATTATTACAGCATATAAAAGACTAACGTTAAAGTGATTGACCAAGCCGTCCAATCTATGACGTTAAAGGCACGAACCTGAATGAAATAATGAGAACAGAAGTATTTGAGCAAAACACGTGTTGCCAAAAAGCAGTTACCCCTAATAAATGAACTGGAATGGATTTGAGGACAATGGGTGGGTAAAAGAATGAAGTAGTTACAATGCCATGCAGCACATCTGCTATTGCAAGGCTCAACATCAGAATAAAGCTACAACAAAAAACAATTCAAAATAATAATAAAAACTAGCTGCATTGGCGTCTCTGGCGCCTTTTTAGTTATTGGGTTTACAACTGATGAATATGCCGTAAATCCTCTTTTTATCGACTGATGTCAACTTTTTTAACTCATTGTTTAGAGAAGACATTATTCTAAAATTTTAATGTAAGTGCAACCCAATAACTGGGTTTAATTGTTCGATCAATCGCAATTGATCATTAATCAAAGTTAATCGACTTTTCTCGGTTAGAAGCTGTCTATTCGATTAATAAGAAACTTCGACTAATCGCCACCTTGCAAAAAACTTTTTTAAGCCTGTATATTTTGATGTAATTTTTAATTTGTTAAATTAGCAAAATCTTACTTACCTCGCCCTGTGTAAGTACTTGTTCCTGAGCAGCACAATTATTAAGCACATATTTCCAGTTATAGCCAGAGTGCCTAAAACAAAAATAATTATAAATTAAAGTCTGGAAGAATATATCCCTCGTTGAGGTTAGTCAACTTTATTAGTTTATTAGTTTAGACAAACTTATTCATGTTTTTCCGTAATTTACTGGGAAAAGTAGGTCAAAAACACAATGCCAGAAACACGATTTTGAATTTGGCGGGGCTCTTATTAGAGGAAATACGATATTCAACACTTAATCACACTACACCACGAACATATCGTCATTATTATAAGATAGAACTAAAAGAAGAGATTTTGAAGGCGTGATACGCAGGAAAATAACAATCTTCAGCAAAAATATAATTTTGTCTTTCTGGCTGTAAATTGATGTATCTTAAAGGAATCAGCCCATACACTTCAGCACTCTTGCTTATTGGCTTTAAAAGGCATTGTCTATCCAAAAAATATACCCAATGATTCCAGTGCGATGAACACCACCACATCATCAACCCTGACCTCGGAGGAGCCTTCTATGAAACCCTCAGAAGCTACAGCCGACAAATGGGTAACAGGCAGATCCGTGAAGGCAGAATGCATGCCTCCACCTCCAAATGCCTCTAACCTTTTCATGCCACTAGCAATTGCTGTAAAAAGGCACAAAGGAGCACCTTCAATACATCCACATTTGGGAGATACAAAAAAGAAGAATATATTAGAAGAAAGTCGGAAGCAGGAATAATCAGAAGTAGACCTCCCACTATTATGGTAGTGGGCGGATGGACTAAGTGCTAAATTGTCTTAGCTGCAGCAGCAATATTATAGAGATTTGTTAGTGGTGAAGTAGAGCTGCTTGTTCCTGCCCTATTACATGCGCCTCCTATAAATGCAGGGCATTGGAAAGGGGCAGCAGAGGAAGAATAACTGCTCAGAATTAGGTTATCCTCCATTTTTTTGTCCCTTCCCTTTGCTACTGCTCCTTTCTTCTCTTGCGTCCTCTAACCTTTTTGGCATAGCTTTGGCCAACATTAGTAATTTATCTGCTTTAAGCTAAAGACAAAACTTTTCCTTTTTTGCTTTGTTTTGTTCCTGTTATGTAACGGGGGAACTTTTTTTGCGGATAAAAGTTGAAAAATGGCAAAAAAAAAAACCGTATTCTTTTTATTCGAGCGGCCCTCTCTAATAAAGCGGCATCCTTCAGCAAATAGCGGAAGACAAAATAAATTAATTAATAAGGATTGATATTTTGTGAATATTATCATTATTATCCGCATATTGCGTTTTAGTTTGCTCCAGAAGAAGAATCCGTCTATTTCGCCATTTGACAAGAGATCTTGTTGATAAACATCAAGGCGGCAGGTCGAATCAAGTGACCTTGAAGTCAAAAGGAAAAAATAATAAGATCTTTAACTAAATTCAAAGAATTCATAAGATTTTGGACTCCAAAGTAAAAACATTTCATAGAACTAAAGGCATATTGAGGGACTGTGGTGGAGCCCAGAAGAATTCTGCAAGAGACGGCACCAATTTTTGATTTAGTCCTGTCTTAAAAATACAGTTTTTATAAGTCAGAGTTATTAGAGACAACAGGGAATGTATCAGTTAAGAGATACAGAAAAGAAGCTATCTCCAAAGAAGTAGCATTAATCAGTTGGGTAGTCAATCTGAGACACTCGAATGAAAATTAAACAACCAAAAAAGTCTGCGTGCTCCACTTCCCATGTGGGTATAAGCCGAGAAAAAGACGTAAAAGTAAATCAAATTAGTCCTAGTTTCCTTTCTTTTTTTTTTCAAGCTAGTCTCCAAGTTGGTTAAAAGAAGGTAGGACTACTTATTTACTTTGGTATTCTTCAGTGGCTAAGCTATATGTTGCTATCATTTTTTTTCGAATAAAGAAAAATTAATTTTTAGTAGAAATTATTAGAATTGCTGTTAGAAAACTACTGGGAATTGCCTTTTTGGATTAACTCTTGAAAAAAAAGGATGCTTGAACAACCGACTCTATCAACAACTCTCTTGGGATGAGGCAATAAGATTGCAAAATCAAAATAGCCTCTTTTTCTTGGAGCAACTAGTGCTAATAAAGGGAACACTACCATTTTTTAAGACGCAAAATGCTGAGACAGCAATTTTTTGAGAATGATTTTTGTGTAAGAGCCTTCGAGTATGATTCATCAGTAAGAAGATGCTTTTTGAAGAGACGGTATCACACAGACTGAGTGATTCAAACAATGAACTTTTTGCATGACTAAAGCACCAAAAAACAAAATTTGATTGAAACTCCCTGTAACGTCTAGACCCTCTTGAGCTCCTAAGACCCTGTGTACCCAGCATACCCTTTGAAAACCCTAGAGTCTCTGGACCCCTTGTACCCCTCGACTCTCTTGAGCCCCTTAGCCCCTTAAATTTTTAAGTACACATTATTTGGATTGGTGCCAAAACAGAAATCTTAAAATTTTTATAAGAAATTTCTGGGTAAATGCACTTATTGGTGCAGTTTTTAAGGGTATTAGGGATGCCTATAGTTGAAATTGTGTACTGTTGTTAGATCTGTTGTTAGGCCTATCGGCAGCTGTAGGCTACACCTATCGGTACCTATTACCTAGATCTATCTTTTAGGTCCTGGTAACAAGATTTGACAGGTTCTGGCGGTGGTGAGGTTAGCAAAACATTAAGTAACAAATTAGCGCGGAAATCATTCTTCGCTTAACAAAGTGACCGCTTAATAATATTCCTCTTAACAAATTGTCGCTTAAATTATGGTGTACAGCCATTCATATATAGAAGCAAAAGCAGATAAACTGTACTGCTCTTTTTAAAAGAATAAAAACAGGATGATTCCAATCTAATAAATATTGTGAGCGGCAGATATAAAACAACTTAGTGGCAGATTTCGAAGAAAAAAGGAAGCAAAAGGCACTATTTTTTTAGCCTATAGTACAGGGTGACCTAAAAATTTCGGAGGATTTTTTATCTACAATTATTTTCCTGAGCGGTTTTTTGAAACTTCGTCTTCACAGATCGGCTCAGTTCACGAATGTAATGTGAAAAACACGATTTTTACTTGCTTCTCCTGTGGTTTAGTTTTTCTTCCGAACTAATGGTCTGGATGGATAGGACCGAAACCACAGGCAGGATTCAGCGAAAATTGTATTTTTGACATTATATACCAAAACAATTTTCATTGGGAGTTGAGATGACTTGTAAAAACATATTTTTTGAAAATCCACCTAAGAAAAAAATTGTGGGCAGAAAAATGCTTGAAAATTCTTGGGACACCCTGTAGATGTTCTATACTCACCCATTCTTTTGGCAGGGAAAAGTGAAGTGAAAAAAAAAAGTTAAACGCACCCCACTTCAACACCTTTTGCCCAGCACATGGGTTGGCGCAAAAGTTATCAAAACAAGCGGTGTCAAACGTTTTCCTCTTGATGATGCTAGGCCCCTATTTGCTATGGCGATATCTGAATTAGAGGGCAGAGAATAAAAAATTTTTTTCCTGTCTGTGGTCTCCAAATAAAAGTCAAACAAGGGCAATTTTTAGCACATTTTTATTTAGGTTCTAAATTGCCTTTTAGTTAGTTGTAAGGTGAACCAGTTCTAGTGCTTATGAAAATATTTGTGTAAACACGAAACATGTGTGTTTATATTAGAATTACTGAAAGAGCCGCCTATTTATATTTTGGCTACATACCGGCTTTTTGGATACCTTTTTTTTTACATACCGCCTATATAGCCAAAAATTATATCGAGTATATGTTTTCTTAGTCGGGACCGACTATACCGACTATACGGGGCCGTTATATTGGGAGTGCCGTTATATCGGGGGGCCGTTATATCGGGAGTCTGGGTTGACGTTTTTTATTAGTGGGCCAACCAAACAAAGCCAAAGGGGCCGTTATATTGGGAGTGCCGTTATATCGGGGGGCCGTTATATCGAAGTTTGACTGTATTACAAAATCTTGTAATCAAAAAACGTTTTGTAACAAGAGTTTTTCTGTTGAGATGTTTGCTATAACGTGGTGCTACGTTGGATTTGCAGAGCTTATCACTTATTTGACCTTCCAGCCAGTTGAACTGAGAAAGTTTCTGATAATTCCTCAACAAGACTTCATAAGTTTTTGCATAAACGCTGATTGTTTTAAAATGATCGAACAAAGTTTTACATACTACCGTATTCTCTCCAATAGAGCTGTACCCCCTAATTCAAAATCGTGTTTTTGACCAACTCTTTCAGACAAGTCTTAGACAGATTACCACTTTAATTGTAGCTTATTGTCTTAGCTACAATTTGGGTGGTAAATTGACTGAGAGTCATTTAGAGGGTTAAGGCAGGTTAAAGACACAATGTCAAAAACGCGATTTTGAATTAGATGGGGTGTGCACCTCTGCTAGAGGGAATACGGTATTTTAAAGACGAAGAAAATCGACATAAACCTACATCTTCAGATTGCTTTATAGAACAAAATTAGTTATTAAAAGTAAGCACAAAGTATATTCGGTTCTTTTTTCATTACTCTAAGTACAAACGACAAATAATGAGAATTGATTGGTTTTTGGACAAGAGAAGGGCCTGCTGCTACCCTCAATCAAACACTAAGTTTAAGCTTTGCTGGTTCTGTCCCTCCGCATTCTGAAAATAAGTTTCTATTAAGACTAATGAGTGGCAGCTGGGGTGTCACTAAGGCAGGTATCTATGCCCACCACATACCTTCACAATGCACTTGTACTTGGCCTGGTCTTCTTTTTGTGGCCCTATGATCTCCTAAATTGATTGATTGGCTATTGAGAAATTCGAACTATTTGTTTCATTTGCTTGTTTTTTGTGTAGCAAAAGGCACATACCAACAGAAATTGAGTGCCTGCAGTGTCTTTGTCGTCTGGCTTGTTTAGTATTTTAATACGATCAGAAGTCTTCACTGGCTTGTCGTCCTAAATCATAGATCCAATTACATTTGTTTTATTCAAAACTCATCCTCAAAATTTTCTATTTTCTTTATATCTTAATTAATTTTAGTAATACACTATATAAATACACTACATTGTATTCCTGTTGGAGGCAAGTCGGTGAAAAAAGGGAGTACTAATTAAATTAACAGACAGACCTTATACCATTCAGCACTCAGCTCTAGGTGAGACTTGGCACGCACTTTAATAGAGATCACATTGCCATTGTCTCGCTGTACGATCTTGGGCTTCTCGTAGAACTCAGGAGCGTCTGAAGTAACACAATCACAGGTTCAAAAAAGATTACAAGAGATAAAACTGCTCACTTCCAGACTGCACAGTAAACGAAGCATAGTTTTCCTTGTCATCAGTGCTTTTGAAGACTGCTTTGTAGGTGCCTTGCAGAGATTTCTCGTAGTTCTACAGCACAAGCCTAAGTGTTATTTAAGTAAAAAAATAAATACCTTTATCTCGCACACAAACCTATAAAAATTGCTTATTTACACAACTATTTACAGCAGTGTTATACCCCATGAATATTCGCGGAAACGTTTTAGGGAATATTTGCATAAATGTTTTGTCTAAATTATTCCCTTTTTCGTAGTTCTTTTGATCATTTTAGTGATTCAAATTTATTTGCCTAATTTGAATCATCGATAATTTGAATCTCTTGGTGATTCAAATTTATGTCTGTGATTCGAATCATTTCTAGTTTGTCGCCAAAATTTTATTTCAAGGATAAAGTGCGAAACCTGCCTGCAAGCTATTTCATTAAACCCAGAACAGCGAGCTGGGTCAATTAAAAAGGATCTAGTCAAATTATAGATAGAAACATATCTAGCTCAGAGCGACAAACAAACCAAGTCATGCCAAATGCTATACATAGATAAAACACCCACTTTAGTCTGTTGCCACCCTCCTCACTGTGACTGAATTTGTAAGGGCCTGTCTCGCTAATTTCCTTGTCATTCAAAAACCATTGGGTCTTACTTGAATCAGCTCCTGCAAAAATGATAATAAAATTGTTTGTAAAGCTTCAGCAATATTAAAAGAAAAAGCGGCTGTAGAATCATTAGTATATATGTTTTTTGGGTAAGTGATACTTTTGGTAAGAAGTCTTTCTGCTAAAAAGTTCACATAGTGATACTATATTGAGTTGAGTAATCATTATGGGCCATCTTTTCAATTGCCTTTTTTCATAGCTGTTTTCATAACTCATATAGACGTATGATCTACCAATGGAAAGAGCTCTTCATATATTCAACTTGAAACTTGATTGCTGCGAAAAATGATTTCCAAATAAATAAATTAATTAATTCAACAAAATTGGGTTGTTCTGTGCGCGTTGAAACATTGCGAACTGCCATGGAAACAAATAGTCCGGAACTTTTAAAAACAAATCCCCCACAAAAAAAGTTGCTACTCTTCAAAGCGTCTTGCAAGCATATGGTGGTATGGATCGGGGCCTATATTTTGGTCTAATGTTCGTTGAGAAAAATCTGCGGCGTTGGTGTCTTGGGGTTCTGGGTTGTCTAGGGTTGACTGCATATTCATAGATATTCCACCAATAATTAGGGTCACTCTTTAAATAACTGCAAAAAGGGGTCTCGAGATGATTTGCCTTTAGAAAGCTTTGTCAATTAAATAAAAATAATATATAAGCCGACCCACCAGTAACTACAGCCTCTAAAAACACACTACCACTGTCCTCCTTGTGAGTGATTTTGGGTTCTCCATAAATGGCTGGGGGCGACATTCCAACTCCTCCTGCGTTTCCTGCCAAGCAAATATCGTTTAAGTAGTAAGTTGCATGAGGCATCTCTATCTAATCAAACAAAAATAAAACCTTTTCGTAAACAAGTGGTCCTGTTGCTGCCTGAAATCGGGTCAATTCACCTGAACACACACTAGAATAGCGATTGAGAAAAAAAACTATTGACTTGGCCGACATAGAGCCTTTAGTCCAGACCTGTGTAGGCGTTTTCACCTATAGATTAGACACAATGATGCATCAATTTAAAAACATTTTCAACTTGTCCTTTTGCTGACTTTTTTTGCCTCTGTGCTCTGAGCAGATGTGTTTGTTGTCCATGTTGTCTTTTGACGTTGTACTAAGAGCCTGGAGGAGATGCCTTTATTACTTGCTTCTTTATTTGAAAACTATCAGCTGTTGCACTTGGTTGTTCGAATTCTCTTCTTTGTTATGCTTTTTTAGGTATTGGCTGGAAACTGAAGAATTAAAAAAACATCATAAGTGTGGTTCTATTAGAGAGAATACGGAATTTAACAGTATGTTAAAAAGGGCTTTCCCAAAAACTAAAAAGCATTGTTTTCTCAATCAAATATACCTATATTGTCCCCGGCTGAGTAGTTATGTCAAGTGAGACTGTTTATAGTGAATTGTCTACATTGAGTTTGGTTTATATAAGATCCCTTTGTGGCAAGTCGCAAGAGAGAAGCCACAGAAGGAACTGACTGTAATTTATTTGTCAAATCCAACAATTATTTACAATCCTTTTCATTACGACAAAAAGGACGGAGATAGTACATTGGCCATTATAAAATTTTCTGTGAGGATGGCGGGTGAGCCGACACTTGGTGAGAGTATAGCTAAAATTAATAATTAATGCTTTAACTTAACAAATAATCTGATACATAATGCTATTTACCTCCTCCAAAAGCCATAGGCGATACAACTAAAATGTGCTTACTAAATACTTTTGTTTATGCAACAAGTATTAATCCAATTTACCGTCTGGACAAAGAACAAGCGGGCTTAAAATTAGTGGGCTAAAAGTAAACATTCGTTTTAGTGCAAAAGAACCAAAAAATAACCTCAGCAAATACGGATTAATCACATTTGGCGATAGGACATACGGGTTGAGGATAAATGGAGCCATAACTAAACACAAAATGATTTGTTTGCAGGGTATGGGTAGAAGAGTTTTTTTCAAAAATAAGTAAATCTAGGCGTTCTTTTCATTTCACTCTCTCAAAGCTGGCATTTTATCCAGTGGGTATATATTCCATATACCGTATAACCTCTATTAATCCGCCCTCTGTCGTCACAATGGTCGGTGGTGAACCATTTTTTCGGCTCAATCACCCGACAATTGGGTACTGACACCATACTCAAAAATATAGTCCTGAATCTCAGCTACATTTTTGAGTATGGTGTCAGCACCCAATTGTTGGGTGGTTGAGCCGTAAAAAATCGTTGACCACCGACCGTGGTGACGAGAAAGGGGGGAGGGTTAATAGAGGTTATACGATATATGTCATATTATGTCTAATTAAAGCTCCGTCTCTAATACAATCTTCCCTGGCCCAATGATCTCTTTTGACAACAATTTTAAGAGCAACTTTTCAACTAATATAATGCCATATCTTTCAATTATGTACTCTGTGCCATATCCATTGTTCACGACTTCTTCCCACCGATTGATCAGATTTTTAAAATTTTGGAGGCCTTGAAAGGTAGAGACCCCGGAGCTTCTATCAAAAATAATATGGTATGTTAAAAAAATTTACCTAAAGGAGATATGACGTAAGGGGATAGAACATAAGGCGAGATTATGAAGGGCTGAAAATATTTATAACGGAAAAAAATCAAAAAAGTTACAATTGGAATAGATGGTGACAGCACATAAGGAGACAACACCGCGGCGTTCAAGATCAATGGAGAAAAAATATTGGGTGATAAAACCTAGAAGATTGCATAACTTTATAAAAAGCGCTTTTTAACTTTAAACTTGGAAATCGCTTACACAACAATGTTGTGACAACATTTCAAATTTTATGAGCTAAATTTGGTAGTCGAGTCTCGATATAGTGAGCCACCTGGGGAGTTCCCAGTGGTGACTGACCCTAAGTGTGCAATTTTTCAGGCTGTACAACAGGAGTAGGGTTGTCGAGCGCTCGAAATTATCGAGTCGAGCGCTTGACTCGGAAGACTCGGAAGCAAATTTACAATCACATCATGTGATTCACATG